>VYZS01068607.1:9666-23235 GCA_013400695.1 Neodrepanis coruscans | reverse complement strand
CAGGTTATAAAAAGATTAAGAACTCCTACCCTGCCAGTTAAGAGCATTCACCAGCTTCTCGATATAATAAATCTGTGCATATCAAATGGGAAGATTCAAGACAATATAACAGCTCCATCTAAAACCTAAACAGGACAAGCTAGCTCATGTATTTTTGCACATACTATGATGAAGTTCTTGCTTTGAGCTCAGCAATCCTTGTCTGCAGTAACTGAATTGAAGAAAAAACTACCTTTAAACACAGGCAAATGTTTCAGCNCCTCTTCATTCACTGTTTTGGTTATATATTATTTGTATGTTAATTTAATAATTCCTTTCAAATTCCATATTTTCATGTATTACAAAAAACTCCAAAAAAACTTGAGTTCAGAATCACTGACAACATACCTGTGGATTATTTCTTTGCTCAGCTTGTCTTCCACCTCTAGAAAAGGTCTGAGTTTTTTCAATCCAAGGCTTTTTTTGAGTTGCCTGGGAATTTACATTACTCCAACTTATACCAGCTGAAAGAGAAGTGCCATGTATGAAAACTGAATTAGTACAACAGAATGTATCCTAATGATCATAATGAACAACATTTACTTCTGTAGCTATTTTTAGACATTAGCAGAATCACCTTTATGGAACATTCAAACTGCCAACAGCTGATTATCACAAAGCAGTCAGACAAAAAAAATCTCAGGTTCACATTCATACCAGCTTCAGTTCACTCAGTACTTCTCTGAAGCTTCTAAAAAGTATCAGTACTTCTCAAATAGAGGATGAGAGGATGAGCTCCTTGGCTCTACTACTACCCAGGTATGACTCTTAGCCCAGCAGGGTAAGGAAGCTTTGAGGATAAGCAACAGAAGCACAGCTTTGTCTGAATGCTTCCACTGGAGTCTCTAGCTTTTTTTAACCCATTAAAGAAAAGCAGCTGTTGATAAACCATAAGTGATAGCTGTATCACCATTAGTTACAGCTACACACTGGTTCATTCAAGAATTAAGAGGTGTCTTGGTGGAGGCAGTTTGAAATCACAGTAAAGACATCTTCAGAAGTATCTGAGCAGTTAGAGCAGCAGGCTGAAGCAGATCAAGAGGTGATTCCCAGCAAACACAAAGCCAAAATGTGACTCAGCCAAATTTTAAACAGCTCACCAGTTAAGACAATGCTTACTTGTATTCATTGATGGTTCTACAACCTGAAAAGGAAAGAAACAATTATTTTAGTAACTTTCATTAGTCTGTAAAACACAAAGTTCAGTTACTCAGTTATGTTTACATACATTCATTGCACACGAATCTGTATTTCTTGAAGTCATGGCTGCAGCCTGGTTATTGCCATGCTTGGGACTACAATAGCCACTGTCACTGTCAATGTCTGCTTCACTTGCACCCTGTTCACTGGAGGACTCTGCAGCAGGGTGAGAAGTTCTTCTGCGCCTGCCTTTTGATTTCCAGAGCATTGTAGAGGCACTCTCAGAAAGTGACTTATTAGCTATATCTGAAGGAAAGTCTGCAAGAAACAATAAAAATAAAATTACTCGAGCAGGAATTGTTAAAAGACATGAAAAACCTACACAACATAAAACTAAATTGAAAAGGCCAAAATCTATTAAAAAACTTAAACCAGTACTGAATTTAAATTACGCCTAGGTCCAACTGTTAATGACAACTGACTCCTTCAGGAAGAGTGTGTCCGACAGTGGCAAAGTCCCTACAGGAGAACCATGTTATTGCAACATTATAAGGTGACATATTGAGTAGCTATCTGCAGTCATCAGCACCTTTTCTTCATTATCCTTTTGATCTGCAAAGACTTCTCTTAAAAGCCACATATAAACCAGGTCCACCCTCTTTTAGAAAAGATGGCAACTGACATACAGTTCTAGTTATTTCCTACACCCAGAACTTAAGAAACAAATTACCTGTTTGCTGTGAGGCATCAACCAACAAAACAATCTTTGATCTGTTCTCAGGACCTGATGAACTAGTCTCCTTTTGAGTGGCAACATTTTTCACTGGAGGACGTTTATTTTTTATGTGCATCTGTAACTGCTGTTGCTGTTTTAAAATATTAGCCACACACACAAAAAAAAAAGAAGCTGTATTTGACTCTGTAGTTGTAATCAAACAAAGCAATTAGAAGTTCTAATGCTCTCTACAGCAGCCACATGACAAGAGATTAAGAGAAATACTCCTTAAACTATTCATGAAAGTACTTAATTTATTAACCTCTCTGCATTATTTTCTACATGAACTGTTCATTATTATGTGAAAGTACCCAAAAAGGGTAAAGAAAGAAAGTATGGGTATACTTTCTTTGTTCTCTAATGAGGCATTTCCAAGCTCAGACCACACTAGCAGAGGAGTGAGAGTTTCCCATATTATACTTGCAACCTCTATAAACCCACAAAGTATTTTACCACAAAATATCTCTGTACGGTTTTTCTACCCCAAATACCACCTTTTCTGCCCATCTTCCCTTCCATTTATCCTACTGACACACCTGCTCTATCTCCAATGAGACACATGCCGTCTGTGCAAAGACATTTTCTTCATACAGTTCTACTTCCCCTACCAAAAAGCAGACTTACTTTTTGTACCACTGGTCCCCTGTTGCTGCTTCTGCTCCGCTGACTGGACAGTGGGAAGACCTGGCCTGACGGGTTGGGCCGCTCAGTGCATTCTGTAGTAACTGTACTCAGAGCATTTGGTGCTTGAAAGGGGGCAGGATAGGGGGCAGGGAAAGGATGATAGAAGCCCATGACCTGAGCACATGGTGTTGGCATCAGCTGATAATAAGTGTATTCTGTAGAAACAGGTGGCTGTGCAGATATTATAGGATAAGCAAGGTATGGTCCTGCAGGATTTGGGCTGGGTTGCTGCCATCTGATGTCATTGTTATATAATGGAAACTGTCTGTAAAAAAAACACAGAAGGAAAGACAACTACTCAGTAAGTTTTTCACCTCTCAAATGAAACTCGGACCTTTACCAACTCTTTAAAATTAATAGTTTTATTATAGTAAGTTCCTAAACTCAGCATGTTTTAACTAGTTACATGAAGGAAACTGGATACAGATACACTCAATTCTGAGTCAGCTGCAGACTATTTCAGCATGGCAGGACCCAAGTGGGACACCCAAAGCTGTGCTTCATTCAGCATCAGAGGTGTAGACACAGAACTACTGACTGCCCTGGAAGATGCAAGAGTACAGCAGGTGATTTGGGGAGGGATTTGTACAAGACCTCGTAGGAATAAAAAGTAGCAAAGAATATGAACAGAGAAAAGCAGAGGGAAGAAAATAAGCAAAAGACTGGAGACAGAGGAATTTCATCCTAACCCATGAAGGGTCAGAAGATTAAATAAAGTCAACAAAAACAATGGATATACAGCCCACAGTTGCTGACTCCTCTCAAGCCTATCAGAAGTTTAAATTCACTTAAAAATACATGATCTTCCATGAAGATCACTGCCACTTATTACCTGTTGGATTGATTTTCCTGTACAAATGGATAGCAAGTGATCAGGTAGCTGGGGATTGGAGTTGGTTCCATGCCATTAATTCCTCCACTGTCGTTAGGAAGCGCCATTGGGATCATTAGTGTTTCTGGACCCTTCTTCTGAGGAATAAATGGTTCTACTTCAGCTGACAGCTTGACATTCTTAAGAGAAAAGGAACAATGCCTTCATTAAATACAATCATACATGATTTGTGAAAATTTAGGTTCATAAAGTTGTACTCTCAGTACCACAACCAGCAGGCAAATGGATGACACGACTAGAGGAGGTGGAAAACAGTTGGCAAGTGCTTCTTGCATCCTCCCAATCAATGCAGGGTGTAACACAGATCACCAACATTTAGCATTTGTGTTAACCTTTACAAGTGCAATACAAACACTAATTAATTTAAAAAAGGGACTGAAGTTCAGCTCTTGCAGAGAATACACCAGTCTGAGCACAGGGAGAAATCAAATTAGCACTGTATGTGGAGCACAGTTGTGTAGGCTTTCAGAAGTGAAACCAGCATATGGAAGATGTAGTAATGCCTGGCCTGCTCTACAAAATTGACCGTGTTCCTAGGCAATTATAAAAGAGACTTCTCAGCATTCAGCCATAGGTTTACTGCTAAAATAGCTGGTTTATCACAGAAGAAGGCCCCCTACATTCCATCTGCACAATTTTAACATACTTTAAAGTGTTAAGATTATGATTCAAGTTTGCCATGAAGAAGGCATTAAAGACTACTTAGAAGTAAGTTTTAAACTGTGCTTTCAAAGAAGAGCATTTCCCCTGATCCTGAAAGCATCCTCAGTTTAAGATGGTTTTGTCCACACGTTTCATTTTGTAGGGCATAGCTGTATCTCAAACAATGAAAAATGCTCCATTCAATAAGACAACTGCAGATCCAAAGTTCCCTTAAAATCCATGTTCCATTAAGTTACATTCAGCTGAAAATATTTTTATACAAATATCTCAGTGTAATTACATATGACACTACTGCTTCACGAAGTACCAAATCCGAAGATTTTCTAAATCAGACAAGAAGTCCTGGAAATTTTCCTTCCATTTGCCCAAGAAAGAATTCCAAAGGTAACACATGACCTGTATGAGTACATGCTCCTATTTTACAAACAGGAGAGCCTGAAGGTTCAGTGTGCTGAGGACAGTCATATCCTTGCTACTACAGAACATCCATGGGAGCAGAAACAGTTAAATGGGAGCTCTGAAAATTCATGGCAAGTAGTCCCACACCTACCACAACTCTCAGTCCATGTCCTTGTTCTGTGTCACATCCACACTCCAGAGACAACCTTACACCCAAGAGCAGAATCTCCAAGTCCCCAAAAGTTATTCTCCTTAAATAAGATCCCATATTCCTTTAGCAGCATGGGAGTGAAGGAGGTGGGAGGGGCAAGTCCAAAAGTGTTCTGAAATACAGTTGTCCCAGTGAGGAAGAAAAGCTACTTTTACTTGATAATGTATCAGACTGAACTAGAAAAAGTGAAGTCAAGACCCACTCATGCAAAGTACTGGATTTTTGTTTAGTTAGTCTGACACACTTACATACAAGAAAAGTTAATTACTGAGCAAGCTGTAGACTCATCAAGTAAATTACTGAGACCATGAGTTACACTAATTCAACAAATGAGTTTAAAATTTAAGTATTTAAGTACTTTGCTGTCATCTCCTACAAAGAGGAGAGGAAAAAACATAGTTGATACAGTAAAAGCTCCCTAATTTTCATGTATTACATTAACTACCAGTGATTGATAAATTTTTATATTAGAGAAGTATTTTCATTGCATGTTATTTAAGACAGTAATATTAGAATTCCCTCACAATTTCAAATGCTAAACCAAAAATTTTGCTCAATTTGTTCTTTTTAATTCCAAATACGACATTCAGAGTAAGTAACTGTGAAAACAGTCATTCTATAAAAGATCTTTGGATGATCTGTACAAGTGAAATCAACCTTTTCCCACAAAAAATGTTACTATAAACAAAGTGTGTCTCTTATTTTTACCCTTCCATTACAAATTTGCTAATTCATACTTCTTTTCATACTTTTATGCAGTGGTAGCTCAATTTTCACCATTAGCCACTTCCTGTAAACATGAGCTCACCAAAATTTCTATTTAAACATCACTCACTTCCAAATCCTGTGCACCTCACTAAGATGAGCTTTATAAACACAGGAGGAAACTTTCTTAGTGAAGCACTGCTTAGGACAGAAAACCATAGTCTGCAGGATGTCTACAAGGATTAACTGCAGATCAAAGTCCCATCCTTAATGACTCTGATGGTGGAATATTCTGCAAGCCACAGTGACCAAGGCCAAAGCTTGTTTATAATAAAACTGAGAACTGAAAAAATTATACAAAATGGGGGAAAACACGCAAAAAGTATGAAGTATAAAGTCCATGAGTACTTTTAACCATTTCTTGAGAAGTCTGTGTGTCCATGGACCTTTTGAAGTGTGCTGGGAAAGCAGGAACATCCCTTCCAACAAAATGAGTCTCTGCTTTGATATGCTTATTTAGTAACAACATCAATCATTTAAATACAAAATTGTAGTTTAAGAGATGTGACATTCCAGCAGCAACCAAAAGTGGAAACCAAAACATCTAAAAAACAAATAAAAGGATAAATGTGGAACTAGAGTGCTGGGGTGGGGAAAGATAAATGTCACTTGCAAAGACAAGATACTTTCTGACAAGAACAGTGTATTTATTAATGCCTGTGCTGAAAATCCTTATGGCTATAAAATGGAGATACAGAGAGAGAATATAATATATGGAAGGATTTCCCCCTCTGCAAGTGTTCAGGGCCAGGTTGAACAGGGCTTTGAGCAACCATGGCAGGGGTTCAGAACTCGATGATCTTTAAGGTCCCTTCCAATCCAAACCATTCCAGGATCCTATAAGCACAAAGACAGGAATATCCCCAACCTGCTGTGCAGCAAGGTCTTGGATATTAATTAAATGCATTTCTTATCATTAGGTAGTAGGCAAACATTGCTTTTTTATACAGTAACTCTTTTCCAACTCCTGAAGCTGCACTCGGAGCAAGAGCTGTGGGGCAGCAGCGCTGAACTTGTGTAACACAAACCCAAGGGCGGCTCTGCCGGAGCTTCTCCCCGACCTGGGGCACATCCCGGACCCCAACCCCTCCAACAACCCGGCACTGGCCCCCACACACCGCAGGGAGAAAGGCTTTTTATTCAAAAAAAAAGGTGCTTATGTACAGTGATCACACAGTAAGTAACAAATACCAACACTGAAACCTCTCCCTGAAATCTAACAGGATTTTTTTTTCCTCTGTGCTATTTCAAGACTGTCAGGCAAAAATATTTGCCTGAGAAGAGATTCGGTGATGGGCTGGCCTACAAAACGAGATGGCATAAACATTAAAGGAACACACCAAGGCTGTCTCAGCCACAGAACATTCAAGAGTAAAAGTGGGATAAGTGCTCCATAAACACTGAAAACTTCCAAACAACTCTTCCTAATCTGCAGGTCACCAACTGCCCACATGTCCAGTGAACTTTAGCCAAGCTGCTAATAATAAACTCTGGTACTGGCTCAGAAAATAGTCAAAACATTCTGTTTGTTGTTCAGGTTGTGACAAGACTCCCTGTTTTTAAGGTCTCTCCTGTCTGGTTGTCTGCTTTCCCAAGATTATTTTGGGAGATTGATGTGGATATACTAAAATCATTCTCTACTGACAGGTCTCTTGCAGAATGGTCTCATTACAATGATTTTTGTGACATTGTACTACATCACTAGTCATTATTAGGATTATGAGAGAACAGTCTTTCACATCAAGTATTAAAAAAATAAGCTATAACTGATCAAAGCAGGAGCTTTGAGCAGGAGATGAATCCCATCTGCAAGGCTGCCAGAGCAAAGTGTTTCTTGTCAATTTGTGAGGATAATCCCTACCTTGCTTTTACATCCGAGGTGGATTGGATAAAATTTGATTTACTTATATCTTTCTGGAAAAAATAGGGGTTATTGTTTGTTTGTTTTCTAAATTTACTAAAAAAAACCCCACACACAACACAGAACACTTACCATGTAATCTGACAAGTTTAAGAAAATAATTCAAATTATTCCACTTGATTCTGTCAGGTTCAAACAACTCAGAGATGCCCAAACTAGAAAGGCAACTTTAATGCTTCCTTTCCTGTTGCCCAGCCTTTTATAGAGGCAATGATTGCTACTGCTATGACAGAGCAATTGGGTGATATATCTAATTATCCTTTTCTGTACAACTCATAACAAGTTTAGCTTACCTGTAATGGTAAAATAAAGATACAGCACATCCTGTAATCACAGTCACATATAAGTGCATTTGGAAGTCAATTTATTTTTTTGCTTCCAGAACTTGGAGATTGTTTGTTATTTAAAGGAAAGACAACTGCATTTCACAAGTCTTTGACATGCATTATACCTTAAACACTGTTTTCTTGTGCAATTTAGCCTGCACCTACAGGTTTGTTTGGTTTATGGAGGCTGGGTTTTTTACATCCTTTCAAAGAACTTGTTTCAGCAAAGAAAAAAATTTGGGGTAAACCTGTTTTAGATTTTGTATTTTGTTCTGTAGCAAGCACCTATATGGGCCAACTCATCAAAACAGCAACTGACAACTTAAAAACCCTAGAAAAAGTGTTTCAAAACCATCCTGCAAACATAAATACACGCAATCCTCAGCATAACTTACACATTTCATTAGACAACAAGGCCCCGTTTCCACTCTGGGGTAGAAAACAAAGCTGAAATATATTACCAACTGAAGCAAATTAACTTCACTGTACTGCTTCCTTGTGGTATTTTACCAGCCTTCTAAAACACTCCAGAAGTTCTGTTTTACAAAGGATGTGTCTTCAGACTGAGGCAGTGAAATTCATGAAGCTTAAAGGAAACTGGGAAAGAAGTGTACCAAGTCAGGTCAGGCTGCCAACCAAACCAGAATTAACCCTGCAGGGTGATTCCCCAGACATTCCAGCACAAGTCACAAATGGCCACTGGTTTCACTGGAAAAGAGAGGGGGGGAAAAAAGAGCAATGCTACAGTAACCTGCCCAAAGTTATCCAGGCAGATTTATTCAAGACTACGGATTTCTTGGTACAGACAGACAGCAAAGTGACTCCTCTGTTTGACAGACAACATTTTAGGCCTCTTGGCACCTCATATGTTGTCAGAACAATAGAAATAATATTCGTGTCACAGTGCAAGAAGCGAAACAAAAAGTGAAAGATCAATTCAGTACTAAGTGAAGGTGCTGCTACTTTCTCACTGCACCAGACAAGCAAAAGAGATCTCCTACTGAAACTTCTTATTTCTTTTAAAAGGTTGTCTCTGTGCTCCTTTGGTGAGACACAGAAACAATAATGCCAAATAAACAGTTTGATAGTGGTTGTTCTTTTTTAAACACCAGACTGACACTTAAGACTTGGGGAATATGAAACCAGTGACAAATGACAAACTCCAGAATAAGAGACGAGATGCTTTTTGTTTCAGAAGCAAACAAAAGGTGCATAAACCCAAGTGCACACAGATATATATGAACACAGCTCCTGAGTACCCACACAGTTCAAACGGAGTGACAAGTGCACACAAACAGCACCAACAGGGCTGCTCACACCACGGGTTTGTAACCACAGGCAAGAAAGATCTGTCACACACTAAAGGATCTGGGGAAAGACTCCTCACATTCCCCAATCATTACAACAGAGCACCTCTGATATAAGCTTATGCTCTAATTGCTCTCACAGTGCTGAGATTTATTCTGCAACCCCTAATAAAAGAATCAGGACTTTGCCACTGGCATCAGTAACAAGGTCAGACCTCAATACAAGGTAATACACAGGTTTGATCAGCAATCTAAAAGCAAACACCAAAAATACTACAAGACCAAATTTAATTTTATTCTGAAGTGCAACTTTTTCATGTTTATTTAACCTTCCATATCACAAAGCTAAACAAGGCTTTATTGAAATTGGCCCTTCATAACCAAACTCAACTCTAAACATAAATTTAAGTTATGCTGAAACATCAGATTTTCCATCAGCTGCCTATTAATGGAAGCACACCCCTTCAAAAGAAACCAAGATTCAGACAGAAGTCTCTTTTGTAGATGTCCTTAGTTTCAATTTACAAAACGTTTTGCAGTAGCTCATTACATATTTCAGTCCAACAATTACAAGTCTTTCAAGACAGCATATATACTGAAGAGCTCCTTTGTTTCCTGTATAAAAGCTACTGTAGTCATCAACAGCTGCAAAGACAGAAGATGACACAAGCAGGAACAGACTGGTAAACTTTGTCCTATAGTTACAAAACTGTACGTTTAATCTTAGAAAAGTTTTTGTTCATTGTCGCTTCATGTCATTCAGCATTTTCCATTAAATAAGACCTCTGTCATCTTGTTCTCTTGGAGAATGCTCAGATATCAATCTTACCATTTACAGGGCGAGAAAATAGACACAGATGCCACATCTCAGAGGGCTATAATAGAATCAGCTGGTTTACAGTCTGGAAACAAGAAGTGTCATCACAAATGTAATATAAAAACATGGCTCAACCTTTTTTTTTTTAGAAAAACAATCCTGCTTTTCAATTTTGGATTTCATAATTCAAAAGCCATGTTAGTAGTAAGGCAAGCTGCAGTTCATCTATTTTAAGATAAACTTTACAAATATGGAAGTCATTGTTTCTATAATTAGTTGCTTCTAAGTGGCAGATACTTGAGGAATGGTAAATATGCAGCCTGACTGGAAACACCAGAGCAGGCCCTTTAACAAAGCACAAAATTTAATCCTCCCTATTTACATTTAACATAGTCATTTTAACACAGCACTTAAAGCAAATACACTGTGAAGTGAGTCTTTCCCTTTTCCCTCAGCTCATAAGGGAATCACATGTAATCCTCTTTCCTTTCACAGGAGAAAGTGCCATGATCAGAACACAAAGCTAAATATTGAACATTTTTACCTATATATAGAAAACAAGCAAGTGGCACAACATGACAAGTTGCCATGTTTAAACTCAAAGCCAAAATATTCTAGGAAAAAAAAAGGAGGAAAATAAAATGTAATATTTACTGTTACAAAACTTGTCCAAAGATAAAAAAGCTGCCAACAGGATCATCTCCACTTATGGACTTTACAGCATTTACACAGAACATAAAGACTTCTAAACTCAACTACCCATGTGAAGTAGTAACATCTGAATGCTTTAGAGACAATGTACTAGAAGGATTAATCCAAACTATTTATGGAAATCAGTTTCCTGATCTCCACAAAGTAGTCGATGATAAATAAATTCATGATAAAAAAAGTTAAGATGTTCATGGAGTCATAACATTTAAATTCAGAAGAGAACACGTTCTAAAACAAGTCAATACAACACTCCCACAAACCCCAAAGTGTTCTGCCCTTCTGAGGTTCAAGAGAAAGCCACAGGCAAATGTACAGTACAGGAAAAATTATATTTTCCAGTTTGCCTCAGTTGAAAAGTCTGCCCTGGGTAAGGAACACTGAAGGAAACTGGTCAGGATGAAGAATATAAATCCATGAATCGAGATCTCCTTCTATGGCAACCATGTTATCAAGCCACCTGTTGAATGGCCAGAGGCAGCAGAACAGGCTGTCTTTAAGCAACAGTAAAACACAACACAGGTCACTGATTTTGCAACTTCACCTGATTTCTCAACTGTATTAGAGGAACCAAACGTGTTAATCACATGGCCAGACAAGAGTGTAACACTGAGAAACCAAAGCACAGGAGAGCCTTTGAAAGGAGAAGTTGTTTCTCTTCAGTTTTCTACCAGATTCTGCTTAATCACAGTGTCAGAGGTCACATGCTGAATTTTTTTCTCTCATAGGAAAACAACTTAAACTTAACTGCTGAACCACATAGGCTTTGTAATGGGAACATTCTCATTCTCATGTAGATAGAAGCAAACTTCCACACCCACCACAAAAATCACAACAACTCCTATCATAAAATAAATGGGTTTTAAACAGCTTTATTCTGCTTATCTACGTCAGCTGCCAAAGTATCACCCAGCATGTTGTAACAAATGAAGTCATACCAGAATTACAAATTCTGGTTACAAATTAACAAATTAAGTCATCCCAGAAACCTGAAGGGCACTCTACAAGTGACATCTTTTTGTCACTTGGGTCCAAATCATCTTGGCTACATGAAATCTCATATTGATTTACTGAGCCACCACCATAAAACTCTGTTTCCTCAAAGTATTTGCGATCTCCCTTTACCATTGAGATCCCAAGCTGACACAGTACAACAGTTCTAGCAGCTCATGCTGATACCACAGCAGTTATTCTTATCAGCTTGTGCAGTTACCACACTGTGCCTGAGAGAGCATTCCGAGGGAAAAGGGAGGAATAAGTGCTGCTAACACACCTCTTCATGCTTTAATAGCCATTTATCAGATGTCATGCAACACAGGTACAGAAAGGAGCCCAAATACAGAAAAAAATGAAACAGCTCCCCAAACTGATGCAACCTGACCAAACAGTTACACTGGTGGAGGAGATTGCACTGAATTCCTACAGCACAAAGGATTCAAACCCAAAGCATTTAGAGATCTCCTAATCAAGATGCTGCTGTACAATGAGAAGACAAAAGGAACAAGATAGTTGAAAGGTATTAGAAACTCATCAGGTATTAATTATTTGTCTGCCTACAAGCCTTCCTGGTGGATAAGGAACCTACAGGACCAGATATGCTGCAAACAGAACAAACAAGACGGTCCCTGCTTCAAAGAGCTCAACTGCAGCTCCAAGTCAAAACACTGCTCTTAGTTAAGACAAGCACAGAGTCAACACTTTCCACTGTAAATAACAAAACTCCTCTCAGTTTCCCTGAACTATTTGGAGCAGATTAAAAGGGAGTGATTTGATAAGGGCATGTGTGAGAACCTCCAGTGAAGAGCTCAAGCAACAAGGAATAAATATTTCACAAGTGTACTGCAGTACTAATTACAGATGAAACAAAAGGGTAAAATAAAAAAAAACAAACAACCAAACAACCACCACAACAAAAGCCAAGATTTTAAAGCAGAAAGTACTAAAGATTGGACTAATGCACATTTTACAGAGCGAGATCAGTTTTTCTACATGAAGACAAATAAAAAGCACAAAAACCTGAATTGAAAGTCATTACCACAGCAGAAAGCCCAGTAAGAAAGCCATGGTGGGAGCCCTCCTATAATTAGATAGACTGCTTTTCCTTTGTACATATGTCCAAGGAAGTCAGAGCAGAGTGTCTCTCCAGAGTGCATTATGAGTCATTATCTACTTTGCTACAGGAGCCCATGTTGTTCTATTCCTTACCCCTACTATTAGAAACCCTGGAGATGCCAAAGCTGAAAACTAAGAAACAAAGAGCTGTAATTCATGGATTTCCAACACATTCTGCTGAAAGAGAAGCTTAAAAGTAACATTAGGCTGCTATGGATGACATCACCCATTTCAGACACATCTTTTAGAACTACCTTCTGCTGCTGGAATGTTTTACTGCACATATGGAACCAGCCACACAAACTCTTAAGTTTCTACATACCTTTTTCACAGGGCCTTAACAATAATGCAGGCTGATTACCTTGGCAAAGCCAAGTTCAATACTGAAGGACGAAAAAAAAATAGCGACCTGTAGAATTAGGGAGCTACACCCACTTCTCTCCCACTCAGCTTCCAGGAGTCCATCAGCTGTGTCCTATCCCTGGAAACTTCAACCCCAACCTGACACGCACAGCACTCCCCCAAAACAGGGAACCTCACCGGCCTTACAAAGTTCCCAGGAAACCCGTTCCTGTCTCAACAAAACAAGTCCCTTCTAATGACCAGGCAGGTTTCAACTAAACGCCACTAACTGCAGTTATTCTCCGAGCCCGAAACAAAGCCTGCAGGATCAGGAGGGAGAGGGGCAACACGGAGGCTCCAATCCCTTGGAATTCCCCGGGAGCCGCTCCGGGCCGGGTCGGGCACACGGGGGGCTCCCGGGGCCGGCGGGGAGAGCGCCCAGCCCAGCCCAGGGCCGCTCCCGGCCCC
>VYZS01068604.1:2204-16746 GCA_013400695.1 Neodrepanis coruscans | reverse complement strand
GGAACTTCCAATGGGAAATATTAAGAAAAGGTGGTGACAGTAATCTCCTAAACTGAATCAACAACTGCCAGAACAAGGAGTGAGGGCAACAAAGAAAATTATTAGGCAGAGGATTAAAAAAAAACAGAGAAGCAGTATTTCACATTGTCCATAATTTACCTCTGAAACTCATTGTCATGGAATTTTGGTAATGCTTACGTGATTAGGGAAAAAAAAAAGGGGGGAGAGAGGGGGCAAATAAAAGAATGAAAAATTTATCAAAATCCTATTAAAATCTGTCTTAGAAAGCTGCTGATCTTCAAGTAGCTGGACACGGGATGAATATGGCAGTGAATAAGCACTTTGTGTTCACTCTTTCCTGATTCTTTACACTTCCATTGCCTTTTCCTGTTGGAGAAAGATGCAGGACTGGATGCAGCCATTGTGCCACCATTCTTATGGTTTCAGATTTTGAGTAATCAGGTCTTGTGCTATGTGAATCTGTAATCACACAAACTAAAGCTATGAAGTTCTTAACTTTTTATGAATTCCACAGAAGGTACTTGAAAAGTCTTGTTACAGCCCTGAAGCTGATAAGATGGCTTACACATACTGGCAATAAATTGTTATTCACTCTCCACAATAGAGCATTCCCATTTCTGTGCTGTTTTTTAGTGGGAAGGGAGAGAAAATTAGCTCATATGAAGGTTTCTGTGATTTGACTATTTAAGTGGCTGACTTTTTCCATCTATATGTGCAAGTATCATTGTGTTTTTTAATTTGCATTTTTAATGATATGGAATGCTTAGAATCAAAAAAAAATGCTCTCTCTTACTTTCCTTCCAGAAAAGTAAAGTGAGTTATTTAATCTACAACAAGTGTCCTGATTAAAAGAAATTTAAAACTTCTTTCTTAGTAGGACTAAATTTAGTCATTCTGAAATGTAGAATAGCTTCTGCATCTATTAAATAGTATAGTATAGTCTCAGTTATCATCTACTGAAGTACATCCTTTTCCAGAGTTGTAATGGGAATAAAGTGAATGACCAAAAAAAAAAAAGAGCGTAAGGAAAAGAAAATTACGGTCCTCTGAAATTGAGCATTTTAATGGCAATAGCATGAAGAGATGATGTGTGTTGCAAAGGACTTTTCACTTGAATTTTTTTTCTCCCATAATTGGAACATCCTAAATGATATCATGATATTTAGTATATAAGATTAGATTATTAGCATGAGTAAATGTAGAAAAAGGACACAAGAAGACAAATTTTCAAGCATGTGGCACTGAAGGAGCAGTGCTAACAGTAAGGATTGACTCACTAAGGCCCCAGTCCAGCAGTTACGAATGTGCTCAGGTTCACAAGTGATTTTTTTTCCAGTGGAACTATTTATAAACATTAGACTGGACAGGATCCTAGGATATTATAATACCAGGGCTAGATTAGTTCTACAGGATTCTGATTTTGTAATTAAGCTTCTGTCACTACCTGGGTAGGGCTATGACAGATTTTTAAGGGAATCTCAATTACTTGGAGTTTAGAATCAATGACACAGTTCCCTTTTGCTTCGCTGGATGGTAAGGAGTGTCCTGGATATTGTCACTATGCACCCAAGAGCAGTGAGGGCCAACAACAGCTCTACATTGTGTGTATGTGCATTAAAAAGGATGGATAAAATTGAAGATAGAGAAGACATATCACTGTCATTTGATGATCAGCCAGCACCACTTCAATTTATCCAGAGATCTTTGGTCATTTAACTCTGTTCTCTGTCCGTGTCCCCACAAGGTGGAACATTTAAAAGGATAAAACAGATACTTGAGAGATGTAGGATTGTGCAGAAGGATTGAGGAGCCTAAGGCTCTTTGATTTCTCAGTGCCTTTGTGGGTCTGGATTGTAATGTTGACTATCATCAGCTTATTGAAAATAACATAGAACATACCTCTTCACTAACTATTTTATTACCCCTAAATGCCTACTGCAGAGAAGAAAAGACAAGATAGATCTCCACAGGACTCGCCATGGAAACACTGATCCTGAAGGGAAAAAGCCACTCAAGATCAGTGCTGTCCACTCCATGCAAGTACAGAAACATTCTGGTGTATTGTATGAAAAAATGTGTGTAGGTATAAGAATTATGAGCACAAGTATCTGTTCATCAGACACTGACAGGGTGAATGTATCCATTAACTAATTAGTAAAAGGATTTGCATAACCTTCAATTCTCAAATATTTTTATAAATAAACTGATGGTCATCCAAAAATGTGCAAATGAATTCATTGAAAGAGATAACAGGATTCTACAGAAAACCAAAAGAAACTAACCATTTTTAGCAATTAAAACATTTTGCCCTTATGATTTCTCACCCAGTTCTACTAGTGTGATTATTTTAGTCTGGTTCCATGGGAAAAAAATGTGACCTGTTACTATATTATTTTTTTTTCTGTTATCTCTTGACTGTGCTGGAATATTCAATGTATTTAAAAAATGCATTAACTTGTTAGTGATTAGCTTCTTAGGCAGAACTTGTGAAAATTTAGAGCATTTAAATTGCTGGCTGCTACTGTCCATTTTGACTTCTACAAAATTCACTCATATTCACTAAATATTTCTCTTGTCCTTTAGTAATTAATAGATTAGAAGTGGAAAAAAAAAAATCCTATTTCCCTAGCACTATTCGAACAGGAACTATGAGCCTCTAAAAAGTATGAAATACCTTATTCTATGTTTAGAGCTTATTGTACTATTTGGTGGTTGTGGCCTTGAAGTATTTTGATTGAATCTTAGAAAGCAGGGCTGATCTGGATGAATTCCAGCTGAAGCTACAGGAATTGAAGAATTAAGCTACAGAACATAATGAAATGATTCAGTCCCAAGCAATCTGATGAGCATCACTGTGTGTAATGGGCTGTGTGTGTGGTTGTATCTGAAGCTGGTTGTATACCATTGATTACAAAAGTAGCTTTTACACATAGTGTAAGATAATTACTTTGTATGAAAAGCAGACTATTTTAAAGCATTTATTTTAATAAATACATTTAGCACTAGTTTTCTGTATGTGGGTATATTGTTAGTGAGTAGTATTCAAGGCTAAAGCCCTTACCTTTGTGCTGATGCTGAAAACTATCAATTATAAACCACCTAACAATGTTGTACCAATGAGCACTCTCTTTCAGTGGCACGTTCCTATTCCTCTCTTTAAAAGACAGATATTGCTGCGTGCAGGAGCACAGAGATTGGGGTACCATTGTTAGGGCTGATTAAGGGGAGGAGGAACTGTTCAAATTTTAGGGTTCTTTTCTTATCAGACATCTATTGAACTGAATAGCATTTTGTTTTATATCACACTTTTTATGGCCTAGGTATCTCAGAGCCCTTTACAAAATAGTCTGTTTCAATAATAAATATTACTAGAATAGTGAGTGTGTAGGCACCTATTATTTGATCTACAATAACTCACATACTCTTTGGCATTTGAACAATGTATTTAGGTAGCAGGGTGATGGGAATATGTAAGATAGTTTTACATGCAAGTGTTAAAATAAAAGTTTAAGATTCTTAACATTGAAACCAAAAGCGGGAGGAAAATATTTATCCTGCAGCTTGTAATTTGGTAAAATCTACCTAACATCTACCTGAACGCAGAGATACAGTTGGCAAGAAAAGCCAGAACAGTAATTGTTCGGTGGAGGGATGGAGCTCTTGAAAGAAATCTCACAATGGGTCTAGGATCAGTCCTCAGCACTGAATAGTCTTTGTTAGAATGGTGGACCTCAAATTGCATGAAGTAGGTCCACAGTTTCAACTAATTTTGAGGAGAAAATAGGAGGAGGCATGTAATAAATATTGAGGAGGCAGGTAGAAAAAGAAAAGGGGAAAATAAGAATGCTAGACAGCAAGGCATCTGTGCATCTCCTTCCAAAATCACTGGATTGGCCTGACATGGTACTGGTGCAGAGTTGTCCTCTATGTCTTCAGTACAATTATTGCATTGCTAGCAGAGGCTATGAAAAAAATATGCATCTGCAACTCAGCCACCACAATTCACAGTCCATCAGAGTGGAAATTATGAGAAATGATAGAATTAGTAAAATCTTATATCATCCCCAACTGTATAGACTGTACTGAATGTGGTCTTTCTTACAGGTATAGGCTGACAGCTACATGGATGGCTTTCTCTGACTGTGTGCCCCAGATGAATTTTCTCTTTCTTTTCTCTAGATTTCTGGCTATCTGTGCCATAGCTGTCTTTTTCTTTAGTCAAGGTCTCTCTCTCTTCTTTCTCAACCTCCATCTGCTCTCATCTCCCTTTCGGCTCTTCTCTGACCCCCTCCTTCAACCTGGACAACACTGCACCTCTTTTCAAAGCCTTTATTTTTAGAAGAAAATAAAATACATGAAATCTGAATGACTTCAAAACCGTATTCTGGTGCTTTCTCTCGCTTCTCAGTCCACTATTGTTGTTCAGACAGTGTATAGAGCACTATATCAAGTAATTGGGTATTATCTTCTGGATTGTAGTTCAGGCACTAAAAATAGCATATTGGTGACCACTTTGTTCCATATGTCTCCTTTATAGAAGAGCTAACAGCACTTTTTTCAGGTTTTCCATATTGAAACATTAACTTCTAGCAGAGGTGCTATTCCTTTTGTGGTGAAAGCAAATAAGTACAAGCTGGATATCATCATCACTTCCATAAAATTTTGTAAAACTCATTGCCACATGATTGTTTTTTTATCATCAGGTTCACACTTGCAAGTTCAGACCAACATGTCTCCACTGGTGTTGTTATAGCACTGCTTTGTTGTTCTACCATTCTTTACACTGTGCTCTAAAAGACCATTAAGGGCACTTATAAAATTGCTCTCATTAAGACAATCACCAAGCAGGCCACTGTTACCAAAGTGGCTGATGGTTTTGGTTTTCAGCCAGCAACATCTCACAGGAGCCAGATTATCACAAAAGATAAGCAACTGCCCTCTTCAAATCATGTTCTTTCAAAGCGTATAACCTGGGCTTTCAAAATTGGGGAAGCCAAAATACCTGTCTCTTTTTCCAATCTTCTCTGTGCTGTCCACCATCAGACAGACAATCTTAAAAATGGGGCAGTGGTTTCCATCTTTTGATGTGGTAACTGGATGTGGTCTTGAAAAGTTGGCTTAAAGGCCTTTATGTTTGGACCCTCTCTTCCTGTGTACCCCTTTCTGTTCACTTGTCAGGGACCCCTAAAACATGATTCTGTTTCTCAAAGTCCTGCAGGTTATTACCCCTTTCACTTCAGCACCAGCCGCTGAGGTTGAGCTTCTGTGCACTGCTACGAGGTGATCTCCTACTTTCTGACTGTTGAGAAGAAGAATGACCAGCTGACAGTAAAATTGCTTGGTGATGATGAGCCCTTGGCTTTGTTACTGTAGTAAAACATGTATCATTTGACAGCTGCTTGTGCATGGAAAAAAAACATAGATGATTAACGGTTTCCTATCTTTTCTTGCTACTGATCTTCTTTGCTTATGACAGATGAGACTTAGATGTCTTTTTTTAAGTAACAGAGAGAGAAAAGGAGAATATTTAAACTTGTTCTCACCTAAGTCTTTTATGTTATCCTAAGGACCTTAATTGTAGGAGAGATTTTTTTCTGAATTTCAGTTCTCCTAAAATGATGAGCTCTGTCATTCAGCTTTAAAAGGGAACATGTATTCTTCCCCTGCTGGATTTTTTTTTTTTTTTTTTTGCAAAAGGGTATAATGCTAATTTTACTTATTCAGAAATTAAAATAGCAAACAGTTTATATGAGGTGTTGATAATTACCTATATTACTGTAATGCTGTGACAGATGTTGGCAAAAAGAGGCAGAAAATGCCTACAGCTGTGCACTCCATGACATCCAGTTTATACTCAGACAGAAGGCTAACAGATGTTCTGAACTGTCACTTTGCCTAAATGTTTTTAAAGTCTAAGGACCTGCTTTATAATTCACTAGGGCCTCATTTGGTTTCACAGAGGTCCTCAGAATTCCCATCTGTGACAATTAATGTCGAAGACTTTTCTAAATCAACCCCTGTCCTTATTAGCCCTCTGCAAATAGATGTTGTGTATCTGCATACTCCCAAGGCTTCTATTTTTGTGACCTAGTTATTAATTTTTGTTACTTGTATATAATATAACAAACAGATCTGGATGAGTCTAAACATTGCTGATATACAATTGACTGACCTCAGAATACCTATGTTAAAATATTCTTTATTTTCTTCATGAATACTATGGTCATTTCTAAGGTGGCTGTAAAATGTTAGCAACTGCAAACTAATTGTTTTACCAAAGGAAATATAAACCTTGGTGATATCAAAACAAAGCACTTAAACAAGCATGTTCAGCTGCCGGAGGTATTTCTATGCTTAGGGAACATTCTTATTCAGATATAGTTAGAATATTTAAGGGGTACTTAAAAAACAAGTAAGTTTAAATGTATTATATTGTGCTCTTTAATTTAAAAATGGAGGTTATAAAAATTACATATAGGTGGTGTAGGCATATAGAAAAACTGAGATTTAAAATAGTCTTCAATCTTCAAGCTCCACCCAAATTTGCCAGCATACCTTCAGATAAGCAAAAAATTTCTCCAGTGTAAAGCAACTTAATACTTTATTGGTAGTTGCCACTTCTTTTTAAAAGCTGAATTCCTGTTGTACAGTAGTTTAATAGTTTAAATATTGTGCTAACATAATCAGTGTTTGGCCTCTTCTGTTCCCCAATCCTGTATAGAAGCAGAACTCCAAATTGTACATCTTTCTGGGTTTGTTTCTAAATTACTCCCCACACTTAATTACGAGGATGAGAGGGATGCCTTATTCCTCTTTGTTATAGGCTAAGCTCTCAGTAATCCCAAACAAAAGAGCCAGTTCTGGAAGATATAGGATTTGCTAGCAGGATTATGGTCTCATAGATAATGATGTGCAGTCAGCAGAAGCGAAGCTTTATTTTAATTCAAATAAGCTAGTAAACAAACCACTGACAAGTCTGCTGGTGAGAGTAACTGGCTTCTGTTGCCACATTGGCAGCTAAATTATAGAAAATCTATTATACCCTGTTCACCATATGTTTAATTTAATACAGATACAAATTAAACTATCCACAGTGCCTATTAAAATAACAATACATATTTTTTAAATATATGAATGTTTTAAGATAGATTCCCCTGACCTTAAGAAAGGCAATGCTGATTTGGGAGACTACAGCAAAACACATGCTATAGTCAACAGATTCTCTTCAACAACAACAGTGATTTGAAAAAACACAGAATATTAATAGTACAGTTTTGTAACAGATAATGAGGTTAATTGGGGTGTTTTACCTTCTAAGCATCTGCTCTTACACACTTCACTCCCCCTAGGTTCCTGGGCCTTGTATTTGATAGAAGTGCTTGATATCTAATCCGCTGTATACTTTTTAATTCAGGGCCAGGTTTTTGCCCTTTTCCCACTGCAAATAACTATCCCTCATTTCTGCATATTCTCATATATTAACGTTCTTTCAAATAACCTGAGTTTCTTGACCTGTCAGGAACCTTGGAATTTCTACTCTGTAGTAGTGGTGGAGGGTTTCAAATTATGCAGGATTCCTGCTTAGGTCCTGTGTTGTTCAGAGGAAGAAATGTAGAGCACCATGTGTTGGGGCCCAATTTGGATCCTGATTTACTTGAGTTCTATAATGGTTAGATTGGGGGGAAAAAATGAGAATAGTAGATGGCAAATATTGTGAGGGTCTAACTAAATGTGGGTGTTTCCAAATTAACTGAATTTACCTCATAAAGTCAATAAGTCACTGCAAGCTATGGGGATCAGCAGATGTTATTGTCATGGGGTGGTGATGAACTAGTTGAAACCCCAGGGAAAAAATCAACCTCTCCAAATTCATTCCTTATATCTTAAATGAATAATGATGGAAAAAATTGCCAATCAGAGTACTGCCAGGACTTCACTGGGATCCTCCTGCCATGGCTGGTGCCCTCCTTTCCAGTTCCAGTCTGATAACAACAGCAGTAAGTGTGTAATGAAGACCTAAGTCTGAGAAAGGACATGCTTGTAGGTTGTGAATTTTCACCTTACTCCATGGTAATATATTCATAATTTAGTATTCAAAACTATGTTTCCTACATCCTTTAGGATGTAAGAGCACATGCAAACTCCACGTGCACATGTGGAATTATGTGTGAAGGGAGGCTTTGACTACTCTAAATGTGCAAAATTAAATACTGACCATTAGACTGTATGTTATTATATGTATAATGTATAGGAGGAGCATAAGAGGTGCAGTGTAAAGTGTATATATGTACTGTGTGCAAGTGTATGCTCATTGTCTATTTATTTTATTTTGTTTTATTTTACCAAAAATAATTCAGAATTCATATATATTTGTAATACAGACATACACACAGAAGAATTTAAGAGTTACTGCAAAAAAGTTTCACTTTTTTTATAAATTCATCTTTAGTGTGTAAAAAAAGTCCAGTTCCAAAGAAAGTTGCCATCTAAAGAATTGAATGTATAAAGGTATCAAATGCCAAAGATATTTGGACGAAATACAGAATATTACTGGTGCTATAGTTTTCACTCTTCTTCCCAGAAGAAATTAATCCTATACCACGTGGATAGCTTTCAGCAAAGGCGTATTTGGCACCACAGGTACCCATAGCAAAAATATTACAGTAGATGTTGAGGTAATACATGAACAGGTCTGGGGCCTCCCACAGCAATCGTGAAGAAAACCTAACAGATGAAAACTCTGCAATTTTAGGAGACGCATCCTAAGTTCTTCCGTAGATTGCTATGCGGTGAAAGGCCTTCCCACCCTGCAAACCTGTTCCTCGACAGCCGCTCCTGTACTCTTCAGCGCCTTTGCTTTTCAGTAACTGGATTTTCTACCGTCATATCCCGGAGGACTGAGGGGAGCAACCAAAAAAAAAAAAAAACCTGCTACCGGTGTGTCCCAAGCGAGGTGGTAGGAAGCGTGTCCAGCCCTCCCGAGGAGTGTGTATCCCTCCCTGGAGCATAGCGGGGCGCGGGCAGCACACCACGGTTACCACTCGTAGCTTTTGGGTTAAAAAAGCCTGAACGATTTTAAACTGTAATGGGAGGATGAGAACTTCTGGAAATGGATGGGGAAGCCCTTTCGCCCGGCAAAGGAGTCGCGAAGGAAACGCGGGGCAGCGGAGGGCGAGCGAGCGCTGCTGCGGCCCCGCAACCTCCCCCGCTGTCCCACCCGGCCCGAGCCGCGGCCGGGCCCTCCCGTGGGGTCTACGCCCGTGGCCTCGTAGGCAGCCGGTGACTCGGGGCATCCCGCTGGTATTAAACTTTTTAACCCTTCTGTCAGAGAGCCAGAATGTGAAAGAAGGGCTTGTCCCGTTTGGTGTTAACCCCAACTCCTCCGGGGAAGATTAACTTCGGAGCCCCGGCGGGGCCGTGCAGGGGCTGTGGCTGAGCGGTGTCGGAGCCGGTGAGGGCACGGCGAGGGCAGAAATATTGGCTGGGGGAGAGAAATGCCAGCAGCAGCCTGGCTTCCCCATCCTCTTAGAAGCGACGTCAGTGCTTCAGTGCTTTGTCCTGGGTAGGAACTCCAAAATTCTGATTTTTTTTTTTTTCTGGACACAGTTGTGAATCAGACTCCGGCACTCAGCCCCTCTACGGGAGACTGTGTCTCGCAAACACCTTACTGGTCTGTTCTGTTAGATTACACAACTTAGATATATCTATATATAGGCTATATATATATATCTATATCCGTTATTTTATCTCTGCACCTGGATGCAGGTGGTTTGGTTTTCTTTTTCTCGAGCCTAAAATGAATTGTGAAAGTTAAAATCTAGGACATTCATTTTCCCAGCCCATGGGATGGGTCTCGGCACAGAGACTTAAGGGACACAGTGCCCGTGTGGGAGCCCAGCCCTCCGCAGAACAGAGAGAAAAATGCGTATTGAAATGCGAATTTCTTTCAGAGCCTTTCCAATCTGTGGTTCACTTTTTTTACTTTTGTTTGTTTGTTTTTCTTTTCCTCCAGAAAGTCTTAGAAATTGCTGCAAAGCATTAGAAAGTTGTAGCCACCCGATCCACGCACTGCTGATTTCGTTTCTGGTTATCTGCAAAATGAGCTTTAAGCCAATTTCGTGCTTCAGGCTAAAGAGAGGGATTCGTATTTCCCTCCTAGAAGCGTGGCATTCTTGGAATCTCTTTGTCAGCTTGCCGTAGGATGCTGCTGTAATTTGCCTGGAAACTCTCTCCAAAATTTGTATACAGCGGTTAAGAACGACGTAGGATTTCTGAGCCATCGGGATGTTTGGTCTGGAAAGAAAGAAAGATCATCTTTCATTGATAACTCAGTATTAAACTGTTGAGAGCCTGGTTCCCATTAGCCCAAAGAACCACTGTAGGTAGCAAAATACGCGTTTCCTACTAATCTCTTTACTTCAATGCTCTGATAAATAAAATACATCTTCGGGAGAAGCGGTACTTTCTTCGCGAATCTTGGGAAAGTTCTTGCACCATTTCCTGAACTTTGGCACATTTGGATTGCCTATGCCACTTTCCCACCCTCCTCAACATGTAAAAAGGCTATTGCAAAATGACGGGAGGTTGCTTGAACTCTATGCCCGGAGGTGAGCTCTGCCACCCTCCCTGCGAACCTCCTCTTGGCGTTAAGCCTGGAAAGCGGAGCTCGCCGCTCTCCGGCAGCGCGGCCCCTGCGCGGAGGCGTGCGGGGCGTGCGGGGCTGAGCGGGCGCTGCCGGCGGGGCCGCAGCCGCCGCTCCGCCGCCGCCCCGGAGAAGCTCCCCGCACCCTCCCCGCTCCGGCGGAACGAGCTGGAGCGAAGATGTTTATCCTGAGATGGAAAATGGGTTGTTGAAAAACAAGGCATGTGCAAATAGTTTAATTTTCCGTTTTGATGCTTATCTTTGTCTCCCGAATTTCATCGGAGAGGCTTTAATTGGCGTGTGGGTAATAGTTCCTAAATAATCCCTTATTAGATGACTTCAGACGAGTTGTGAACCAATAACGGCTTAGTCCCAAAAGTGAAAGTAGAATTTGAAGGCTCAGGTCAGTTTTTGTCAAAGGGTTCATTTGAGCATCTTTTAGTTTGCTGAAAAAGCTAATTAAAGAACGTTTGAAGGTTAAAGTCATTATTCCGTGCTGTTGTCGTGCTACAAGTGAGCCGAGTTTTGTGAAAACACAAAGGGCAGAAGTCACAGAGGTGGATTACTGTCAGTCCAGGGTACAGAGGCACAGAGAACTGTGGCATTAATTCCTATAGAAAGGTAGACAAACACAGTCACTGACTAACAACTTTCCCGCAGAGCCCTATTGTCTAAGCACTTTCTTCTGCTTTGGGGCTCTCTTCGAGTTGCTACTGTCGCAACCAGATCCCAAACTAGGTAACGGGGCAACTTTCGGACTCAGAATTCTTGACCTGTGAAACAAATTCCACGACAAAAATCGCTGTGGGTCTTGGCGGTTCCTTCTAACATTTATTTCCCCCTTCAGCGGTGCTAATTTATTCATTACTTGGCAGAAAGTTAGCATCGCACCATAACTCTGCTGGAGCCCGCAGCACCCTCGGCACTCGCCGGCTCCCGGTTGCCGCTGTCGCTGCGGCCCCGGCGGGGGAACACCCGCAGCGCCCGTTGCGGGGGCGGCTCTGGAGGCGCTGAGGAACTTTGCGGGCGGCGGCGCAGCTGCCCAAGAGCCGCGCAAGAGCCGCGCTGCGCGGGAGCTGCGCGCCGCGGAAAGTACTGGAGCGCAGGGACACGCAGCGTGTCCGCGCGCCGGGAAAATCCCGTGGGCTAATCCCGGTGGCTGTTAGCACCAGTTTGCGCCTTTGTGTGTGCGTGTGCGTGGACAGCAGATTGCAAAGCAGGGCACACAAAGATAGGCGCACACAGGCACAGCCGGGGCTGCTCAGTTTGCCTCCCCATCGCCCGCTGCCTTCGCGCTGAGACGCTTTGCCCCGCTCTCTCTTAAAGTCTAGATTTTTTAGGTCTGGCCACGACTACAGATCTCCCCAAATTCAAAGAAACAGATGTTTGGGCTGATTATGAATGGGGGAGGGGAGGAGGGATCCCTGCAGCTGCAACTCAAAAAATATATTGATAAAATATTTCAGTGGTAATAAATACGCAGAGATCAGCTCGACCTTGCGAGGTCTTTATTTTAATTTTTTTTCCCCCATATACAAAAATCTTTATCAAACCTCTATTCTATGGCTTCAATAAACAGAACCCATTACCTCACGGCAGCTTTTGTTGGCCTGTATACAAGCGAGAACAAAATGGTTATTCAGGAGAACGCTTTCGATTTTTATTGTGTGTAGTATGCACAAAGAGCAGTGTTATTGTATTAAAAAGAACCATCTGTAGCAGAAACAATGGCATCAAATTATCTTTGAATACCCACTGCAAAAATATAAAGCTTTTTTATTATTCTTCTGCTGTACGGTGGGGGACAGAGAAGTGACTTTTTTGTTGTTGTGGGTGCATTCTTATAACACACACACAAAATCAGCCATTTGGATTTTTTAAGCCATAAACGATTTTTTCCCCTCTTGTTCCAGGGACTGCAGTTAAAAGCTAGGGCTAGGACTTGGAGGATGTGTAGGCAAACGGAAGGAGAGCCGGGGGAAGAAAAACCGAAATGGATTCATTCTCTGTCCTGGATGGAGGAGGAGAGGAGAAGAGAAGAGAAGGGGATGTGCGAGCTTCCTTCAACTGCTTCTGTCCGGTGAAAAGTGCTCAGACCCCCGGGGCTGCGTCGGGCTCCGGAGTCCGTGCGGACTTTCGCGTTGAGCTGCCAATCAAACCGCTCACAGCCACCACCCTGCTCTGGCACCGACATGTAAGTAGCTGCAGCACAACTTTGACATTCACAGTTTTTCCCCCCTCCTCCCCCGTGACCTTTAAAATGATCTGGAAATGTAGCTCCCACCTACGACCCCTCCGCTCTGAGCTCCAACGCGTTAACCTCGGGGACTCGTGTGCGGGTTTGGGCTCGGCTGAAATTGCGCGGCCGCGCAACGTGAGCGTGTCGCGCCGGGCAGAAGCGCTCCCGGTCCGCGGACTGCCCCTGCCCAGACTGCATCACCCCCTGTCCCGGAGCTCACGGCCCGCGGGGAGCTCCGGGCTGCAGCAGAGCCGGGACTCTCCCCCGCCGCACCGGGTGTTCCAGGCAGGGCCGCTGTTTTGGCAATGCCCCCCCGGGGGGGACCCGCGCAGCGCCGCGCAGCTCCGGGCCGCACAATGCGCATCCCGCCGGAGCGTCAGGCACGAAGTCACCGCGCCGATGGCAGCGCTGCGCCTGCGGTTTCCCCGGGCGGGAGGCGGGTCGGACCGGGCCGTGCCGTTCCGTGCGCGGGGCGCGGAGCGTCCGCCGCTGGGGGTTCCCGGGCGCGCAGCGCTGGCGCGGAGCCCGCGGCGGCCGCTTCTCTGCCGCCCCCTGTGGGCGGCGCGGAGCGTTCCCGACCCAATCCCGGGAAACGGGGAGGGGGGTCAGCCCGGCGGGGCTCCCCGGGGGCAGCCCGAAAGAGGGGGTACATCGCAGGGGAGAGGCGGCGCGTCTCCTCGGCTGCCCGGGCAAGTTGATAATAAATCATCGATACATTTAACTGCTGTCTGATGCACTTGGGGCTGGGAAAGGACCGATTTTGACACCTTGGCTCATTATAATACCATTTAAAGGGAGGCTCTTTTTAGTTACAGTTAGCAAAGTCGAGGTTGGATTTCCTCACTCTTCCCCCCCTTCTTTTTTTTTTTTTTTTGGTAAGAATTTGGTAGATAAAGGTTAATCTTGGGCTGAATGATAGAGCTGTGATTGACAAGAGAAAAGGTGTTGAGGGCAGGTCGAGCTGTCTTATTTACAGCCCACTGCTTGCTATAGAGCCTTTGTTAGGACTGGAAAGCTAATTTAGTGCTGATCAAAAGCACCACAGAGTTAAAGGACTGGTAATGACTGCTAATTTCATTTCAGCCTCATACATCCCCAACTGCTGTAATTAAAGACGTGCTATTTAAATACAGGTGAAGGGTTTTTGTAGTAGGGGGAAAGTGGGTAGCCGGTTACAATTTTATTTAGTGTTAATACGGTAAAAGTCCAACATTTGATTTGTGATTTTAGCGATTTGCTTTTTTATGCTCTTCTGCCCCTACAGAGCAGGGTTGGGCGGCAGGGCTGGCTGTGCAGGAGCAGGGTGAGGACAGCGCGCTGCAAGCGAGGCATGCGAGTCCCCAGCTAGCGTGGGGTTATCTTATTTTTAATTATTCCCATCAAACGGCAGTCAGGAAACATCGGGAGCGCTAGGGAGAGGGGAGACGGAGGGGCACGTGTCAGCTTTTTAAGTGCCTCTGCGGAAGCTCGGGTCCTTATATTATTATTATTTTTAATTAAATTATTTTAGCACTCCACGGCTGGTTCGCTGGCTCTGAGACGATGTAATTTCACAACCGATATAACAGTTTCTTTCTGGCAAACTTCAAAGGATGAAAGCCCTACATTTCCGTAGTTGGTTAAAATTGATAAAAAAAAAA
>VYZS01068601.1:0-22788 GCA_013400695.1 Neodrepanis coruscans | reverse complement strand
TAATCCACAACAACAAAAATTGTCAGCTGTGAGTAATTGAAAGATCCATTGTCTTCCCTTCTCAGCCAGTTCAAACAATTCAAGAAAAAAGATTGCCATGAGAGCAAAAGAAAAGTAAGCAACCTAAAATTCTCAACATAATATTTTAACAAGGTTTATTTTTTTCTCTTTTGGTTACTATTGAGCTCTTGATGCTTACTAATATAACTTCAGTAATATCAGCACTAAAGTTTCATATTACCTGTCAGCCAATAAGTAACAGTTTACTAATGCCTCAGGGTGATTGATGGTCAAGTAACAAAAAAATAGCTAGTACTATAAACCCTATTTACAACACCTAAGAAGAACCTTGAAAAGATAATACTATGGATTAACTTTGTGTTATTTTCTATACTTGTTATAAAATTTGTCATGAGCTCTTTAATTGCCTCATTTTCCATTTTTATGGTCTTTGTCATGACAATAAGTTTTCACATAATTCACTGTCTGCTAGATAGCTTCAAACTTTGCAGCAGAAGTCTGAATTGTGTTGGAGATACTTTAGCATGATCATCCAACTCCTCAACCCTTGTTCACCTAGTTATAAAATTTGTGAAAGAAGAGTGATAAAAAATTTTATGTCCTCCAAATAAGAAGCCATTCCCCACCTGTTATTTTCACAATTTTATTCCTTCTCTTTCACTGAACTGTCTATTCAAGGACTAGCTAATTTGATGGCAGAGGTCTCAGACGTGCAGGGGCCTTTGTAGTGCCAGTGAACCCCACACTTTTCATTGCAACCTCCAGAAATAGGAGGATTCCTCTTGAATCCTTATTATCATAAAATAATCCTATTCTTCATTTTCTTTGAGTGAAATTTAACCATCTTAAAGAAAGCTAAAGGAAGGGGAATCATGAAACAATCTAGATGATCAGTAAGATACATAAACCCTATTTTTACCCCCATATATTATAACTTTTTAAGTCAGTTCCAAGTTGTTTGAGGGTCTGATTCATGATTTTTTAAATGACCACTGTTGTCAGTGTGGATGGTTACTGAAAGGTGTAATTCTCAAAATCTTATACTCAAAATCTTATATTCCAGCAAAGACATTGAAGGCTCCTGGTGCAGCCTCAGGAAAGCTGCCTTAGAGCTTATCTGGCAAACCTCACGGAAAATGCTTTCTTCTCTCTCCAGCTGGCTCAGTGACTCTATTTCATCCTAGAAAGTTGTGGCTTGGCCTCAATTATTCACATATGTCATATTTTGCCTACATTACAGCAACGTTATATCTGGGCATAAAGCCTTCAGCACCTAAGTCCAAAAGGAATGTAACAACACATCTTATATATTGCTGACATTACACAGATCACTGCAAACACATTTTATTTTTCTGCTGCTCCCTACTTTATTTTTCAGACTTCAGCATACTAGAATATCAAGTAAAGCAAAAGGATAAATATAGTTTAATTCTTTGTCATAATCAAACTTCCTTCAACATAAGTAGAACTCCATTTTTCAGAAGTCTTCAGGCAGTTCCAGAATCATAAAATAGGAGCCACAGAAAGAAGAACCACCACAAATTTCACATTCTTCAGTCAAATGTGAGTTCAGAAATCTTACACAAAATTCAGCCTGTGCAGAGATGGCAATAGTGCAATGTAATCATTCTTCTTGGAAATGGAGGATACACTGACCAAAAACATAGTCACACCAGGAGGACAAAATGCTTTATGGTCATTGGTCAATGCACTTATTAGCTCATGAGAGAATTTCAGTGTCAAAATTTCCACTTCTGAGGCAAAAATTGCAAATATAATATAAAAGTAACACTTATATGTCCGACAGACAAGCTCATTAGTTCTCAGTGTACAAATATCAGCTTCATTATGTACAAAAATAATAAAAAACAGTACTCCATAAAAAAGAACAGATTATGGATGATCACCTGACTCTTACTGCATGTTTACATAGGAAAAGAAGGAGTCAAGTGTCATCCCTTTCTTATGCTGCCTAGTATGATAAGTAATTAGATCAGTGATGAAGAGAGGTGAGGTAGAGATGGAGTGGGTAGAAATTTGACATTTAACAACATGGATTATGTCTCATTCTCATTACTTATGATTTTTATCAATGTAGAACCAGCTTTTAGAACACTTATTAAGGAGCAAAATTGCATAAAAGCCTATATTTTACATTACAATAAAAAGTGAGCTTTCAAAGGAGTCACAGATACCGAGAAACAGGTCTTCATGGTATTCATGTGTCACATGTACAGGTATCAATGGCTATCACCTTGCACCCAGTGTCCAACACCTGGTGTGTGCCCTGTGCTAGGTGTCTCTACAATTACCCGAAAGGAGGTTGTAGCCAGGTGGGTATCAGTCTCTTCTCCCAGGCAACCAGAATTAGGAAAAGAGTGCATAGTCTTAAGCTGCATCAGGGAACATTTAGGTAAGACTTTATAGAGAGAGTGATTGGGCATTGAAATGAGCTGGCCAGGGAGGTGGTGGAGTCACTATCCCTGGAAGTATTTAAGAGACTGGATGTGGCACTTAGTGCCATGGTCTAATTGACTAGGTAGTATTAGGTCAAAGGTTGGACTTGATGATCTCAAAGGTCTTTTCCAATCTGACTGATTCTGTGATTCTGTGATATGATCAAGTTGCACAGCTTGTGGCTCTGCCCATCACTGGAGTACGGCTCTATCTGGTGCCACAATGCAGAAGAAAGTTGAATAATAATTTTAAAGCAGTGAAGTGTCCTACCTGGCAACATCTGCAGTTGAGTTCCTTTGGGTGAATAAAACAGAAAAGCCATGATCTTAAATCATCCTCTGCTAAAACGTAATTCTCTGAAGGAATTTGTGGGTTGGAATGGCAAATAGAAATAAAATAAACAATATTTGGGTGCCAAGAGAAGGTCAGGGAATTCCTTCAAAAGGAGGAAGGGAATGAAGGCTCCTCAGCTTTTATCCTTACCCCACAGCTCCTAATATTTGCATGTTAAACTTAAATGTTACAAAGGAGACAGAAATCCTTAACATGACAAAGAGTACTTTACATAAATTTGATCTCCCAAGAGCTAACTTCGGGGAAATATTGACACATCTATTTGTCATCTTTGCTCACTATAGAAACTACCCCAGTGTTTCCTGATAAAAAGCAGCAATCCAGGACCAGAATAAAGGGGAAAACCACCACCACCCCACACCACCAAAAAAACCCCACATAACCCTTTAGATACTAAAGTATGCATTCATATATTCCACTCCTGAATATTCAAAAATATTCCAAATACATGTAGTTGGAAAACAAACATATATAGTTTTTCTTTTAATTTATATTTAGCATTGTTAGATTTTCTTTGGCAATGTGTATTCAGCAGTAGTTTATCGAGCCAGTTACTCAACAAGCAAATCCCTTACCTTGAACATTGCCTTGAATTCTTAGTTCATTATTTTGTTCCTACCAAGAGGGTGGGAGTTTTAGTTTGTTGTACATTTCATGTTACCATACAGTAATAGGTCTGTTTAGCATAGGGATAAAAAAACACAAGGAAAATATATTTAAAATAATACAGTTGTTCCCTTAGTGTCATTGAACATGGGCCAATTACACCATTCAGGGGTAAATACAGAGCTCTGACATTTAACTCTGATATTCCAGACCAATGTTTTCAAAGAGTCATATGCTCAGTAACTGCAGCATATTTACAATTGTCTTTGAAGTTTTAATCTCAGTTCATGATACTAAATCACCATGAAGGTTTAACTCGCTGTATAAGATGTGTTCTTCTTAAAAAATTCAAGGTAAGATCTCCATGTATGAAATACATCAAACTAAAAGTTGTTAATTGTATAACATCAATATAGTGGGGTTTTTTTAAGTTGGCTTTTTGAAAGAGAAAGGATGTTTCTTGGGTTTTAGCAGTTTTCAGATTTTAGGGTATTATAAGGGAAGTAGAAAATTTTTGTGTATTTATTGTGAAATATAAATAAGACTAGAACAGATAATCCCACTAAGCCTAATTTTCTCAATAAAGCTCTGGAAAAAAAATTATAGTGAAACTATAAAGAGAAAGGATAATGTAGTGTTACTGAATAGTTAGCACATTCCAGTATTTCAGTATTTGTTTTAGAAAACCCAGTTTACTTAACATCATATACATCTTAGACAAATGAATTTCACTTGGGATTGCTGTGGGATCCCAGTCTGAAAAAAAACAAAGCTAGTTGCAATCTACTATGACAAGAATTACTGTGTGTTGCTGAACAAACATGACCACATCTAACATTTCCGTTTAACTTCTGTAATGTGTAGTCACAACTGCTGAAACTTCTCACACCCTCTGCTTCCCACTCATCTCTACTTGGCACTGCTCTTTCCCTTCATCTCTAACCTCACCTAAGAGTGTTTACAGTCAATATTGAGAATTTTCTTTCAAATGCATGTTAGATCCCTAAAACTGCCGTCTGTTGAAACTTCTTTCCCTGGGGCCTCAGTTTCCTCTGCAAGTTCTTGCAAGTTCATGTTGATCCTTTGTTTACTCGTCAAACATCTTCAGATCAAGTCTTCCCTTGATCATACAGACAATTTACTGTCCCAGTCTTCCTCTTTCTTTCTTTTCTTTCTTTCTTTCTTTCCTTTCTTTCTTTCTTTCTTTCTTTTGTTTTGTTTTTCTTTAAAATCTCATTCAACATCTAACCTTGGGAGTGGAGAATGGTCAAGAAGATACATGGGTGCCTTCTGCCCTAACTTTAAGAAAATCGAACACACAAATAGGAATTCAGTGTTGAGGTGTATGCAGTCACAGCCAGAATATCTGGCCAGTAAAACTGATTTTCTGCTTTTCAGCACCAGTTTCTAAGGTTCTAAGCCCTGTTCAGCACAGCTAATACATTCTTATTCTTTGTTTGCTATTCCTTTTCAGCTTCTCTGGGCAGCACTTTAGTGTTCATCCCAAATATTATTCTTATAACTCTGATCAAAGTTATTCTTAATTTTGTAGATTTTTTACATATATCTTTCTAAAGACAGAGCCTTACTTACATGTACAAACAATTAGGAAATTTTTCCCAGTGCCCAAATGCCAGCCTCCCATTTTTCTAGGCTGTTGTTTAGACCATATCACCTCTTTTTAGATATCCTTCCCCTAGCCAGGTTTTTTACTGCCCAGGCCCTTCATGGTCTAGCTGATGCACTATTTTTTCCCTCTTTGTTTCAGAGTGTCAACTACCAGCACCAGCCAGTGAACAATGCCTGTGTCCATCATTCATTTGTTGCATCCTCAAACACTTTCTTTCATGCTACCCTTCATGCTTGGGAGCTCTCCATAAACATCCACCTTCAAATCCATTTGATGCAAGATCTATGAAAGACCTGGCAGCAGTTAGGTTGGTAGTGCTGGCAATACTTCTCATCACACTGACTTATAGTTTCCTTCTGCTCCCTCATTTGTCTGTATCAATCTGCTGCATTTTTTGTTTTTCTTCAGAACTTGATATATCCATCACCAACAGTTTGTTCCAATTTTGTCCAGCAGTGTAATGGTTTGGGTTAAAACCACAGAGGAAGACAAAGAAAAAATAACTCTCTCTCTCTCATGCCTACATCTTGGCTGGGAGGAGTAGCCAGGTTACCAAGGTTTTTTTTCCCATCAGCCCGGGAGACCCAGAAGGAATCCTGGGAAGGGGGGCGGGACTATAGCTCAGCCTGGGAGAGCATGTTGTCTCCTCTCTTTTTCCCGGGAACTCTAAGCTGAAGGCATCTTTTCTCAAAACGGCTTTTTTGAGGACCTTCCCTTCCCCTCCGGACCTTCTGCTGCCTGCTGTCTCNGTGTGTGTGTGTCTGTCTGTCTGTCAGAGGGAATCCAGGCTCGTCATAATTGGGCAATTACCCCCATTTATTCCCCCATATATCTACCCTTTAATAAATTGCTGCCTTCCCTATCTGTCTCTTGTCCATTGATAAAACCTAATATCGTCCAAAACTAGGACAAGCAGCTAGTACAACTGGGACACGGTTCATGACAGTGGTTTGTAGTAATTCAAATAAAGAGGGCAGAACACAGCTTTTTCATACCTATAAGAACAAGTTTAGGTTTTATTTCATGCACTGTCTATGAGATTATAAGCATCCTATTTTTTGATTACAAAACACACATGCTAACATGTCCAGGGATAGAAAACAGATTAAAGCTTCTGTCTCTCAATCCAACTCTGTATCTTGGTAAACCATCCTATTTGTTAAAATTGTAGGACTGTTAATGAAAATTGTAAGGTACCAAATAGTGCTCATTGAGATGAATGAGTGTATCAGTCACTGAGAAATGGGGCCAAAGGTTTCCATCTCAGCAGAGTAGCATTGTGCTCTATGATACATACTGCTGAGCAGAATTTTCCATTAAATTTGGTGGCAAAACAGACTCTACGGAAGTAAGATTTTTCTGAGATAAGATATGTTCAAGAGCACCTCTAAAGTGTGGTTATCAGATTTATTTCACAATTGATTAGGTCACATTCTCTCAATGGATATGAGTATCTGCACATCGTAATGGAAGAAAAGGTTTTGACATACCAAAGATATGAGTATTCCTTCTCAATCAGGATTTGTAACAGAGCATATGCGGGCTCTTGAGAACCTCAGGAATCAACTGGCCTCAGGCAATATAAATGCTGGAAACATGAAAACAGTTATCACATTAAAAATTGGCTAGGTTCAAGTGGAGACCAATGGGTTTGGATCCAAAAATTTACTGAAGGTCTCAAAGGGAAGAAGCATACGACTGTATGTAAAAGTAGAGCCTTTCCATAGGTCCAGGAAGTAAAACAACCCCAAAGGACTTAGTTATCTCTTTCCCATCAGATTTAATGTTTATTTTAATCTAGATTGATCTGCTGTCTTTTTACTATTTTGAAACACTGTCCTGGTTTGGACACTAGGGAGCGTTACTAAATAACGAGAGACGTAATAGCAAAGACTTCCACAACATAGTAATTTATTGATTACAAGCTATGACCTGACAATAACATGCAAAAACGAAAAAAAAAACACTCTGCTGCTCTGGACCAGCTGCTGGGTTGTGGAGGGAGAGGAAGGAACGCTGCCACGTAGACAGTGCTGCGGAGGTGATGCAGAAATCCCACTATGGAGCTGCTGTAAAATCAAGACAGCGAAAGAAAACCCCTAGGGAACCCAAGGGGAAGAGATACCACACTCCTGCAGCTGCTGCTTAGAGGTGCGTGGTCCTCTGCCTTCACTGTCTCCGCTGTGGTTGCGCCATGCCACTGCCTTTGCCAAAAGAGAACCTAGAGGAAAAAGGAAGCCAAGACGAGGGATCTCAGCCAAAAGCTGAGCTGAAAAGGGATGAGAACTTCCATGTCTACTCCTTTTATAATGTAGCTGTTCTAGTATTTTCTCATACTCCCTTTCCAGTACTCCCTCATTGGTCAGCAGCCTGGTTTGGTGTCACATGGCACTGGGCACCGCCCCCTCTCTGAACCACACCAAGAGGTAAGCATTGGCACCAAAACTGCTTGGGGAAGAGCCCGCTGTGGGAAGGAGCTGCCGCTGCCACCTCCCTGCCAGCGCTTCAGGGACCCAGGCAGCTGGAGGCGTCAGCGACACTGCCCACGGGGCACTCACCACCCACCACAGGAGGGGCCACTCCTGCTGACCACCTCCTCACCAGCACTGCAGGGACCCAGGCACGGGGGAGCCAGAGCAGATGCTACACCCATCACTGTGGGGCTATCTCACGCCATGGTGCTGGTCCTCCACCACGGCACTATCCCAGGGTGCCACCTGCCCCTGCACGCTGTGGCGGCCAGGGAAGCCCCGGGTACATTCCAAGTCACAGCACACTCAGTGGGGGTGGGTCACAGCATGTCTGGAGGAGCTGCGGCAGCACGGAGCGGGCAGGGAGCTACTGAAGTGGCACCCATGGATTGGGTGGGGAGCCACAAAAGAGGCGAGCCAGCACAGCAGTGCTGCCCCACCCCCAGCACAGTCACAGTGGTGAGTGGGTGCCAGGCCAGGCCAGGTTGGCTGGCTCCGCACCGGCCTCACCGCTCTCCATGCCCAGCGGGGCTGTGGGGAGAGTGGGTGGGGAGTGGTGCCATCTCTGCCGCTGCGCTCCACAAGGCACTGAGACAGGGTCCAGCTGGCTTGCATGCCCTATTCTCCCAGGAAAAGACAAAAAAAGTTTTAAAAGACACCCCTCTTCCCCTGTTTCCCCAGCTAACCTACACGCCCTCCCTAACCCATAACAAACACAAAATCCCATAAAGTTATGGGCAGCCCTCAATATTACACAAGACACAGAAGAGAGAGCAGCAAATAGAGTACATATTTTTTTTCTAGTAAGTGCATCAGGCTACTTCCTTGTTACAAGGAGATTCAACAAGATTAAAGTTAACTGCAGTATCCCTAACCCCTTGATCCAAGCTGTAGCATTAGCTTACTGTTTTCCTCTTTTTTGCCTAAAAACTAAGAGCACTTTGCAATTAAATTATGTACGTGAACAAAGATAATTGCATTTCTATGCCATGTAGTTTAATCTAAAATTTGATGACTCACATGCTTAGCTTTACTTTTCATATTCTAAGAATATGAAATAAAATGAAATATTTTCAAGGACAGGAATTTTTCATTTGAATTTTGTACTAAAAATACAATCATGTCAGGCAAGGAAATACATTTAAAAAGTACTCCTAGCACAGTATTTTCATTCAGGACTTTATATGCCTTAGAAAGGTAGACCTAAATAGATGTATATCAGATGAAGAAATTGATTATGAGGGAAAAGGGCCAAAAGGTTAGGAGAAGAAGAAAAATATCATTGGTTTGATAACAATGGCTGCCAGAATCATGGAACTCTACAGGGATGAAAAGTTGACTCTAAATTATGATAAGACAGCGTCTCTCTAAATCATTGGAGAGCAAAATTATTTCAGTAGATCTTTAATTTTCAGTTATTGAAAGTCAACATCATGGCAAACAGCTGCAATGTTTTAGAGCAGACCATCATGAAAGTATTTTATTTTTCATTTCCCAAAAATGTATGAAATTTTCAAACACAGGTGAAAATCAATCACCTCATCAATCATACAAAAAGCAGTTCCCTTCCCAAGTGAAGTATGGATTCACAGGATAATGAAGGAGATGCACAAAGTCATCTGCTCAGCATATCTTGCACTTGTAGCACCTTTAGCCAGGTACTCCCAAGTGCTGGACCAGTCATAAAGATGTGTTACTTTAGCAAAGCCAGCAGTGGAACAATAAAGAAAAAAATGTTCTTTGAAACAAGCAACCCTTTCATGCTTTATCTCTCCCTATACATTCCCTAACCCCTACAATGCCATTCTGATGTCAGTTTCTGAATACAGAATTTTCTTCTTGATCAGGTAACTGTGGGCTCTTGTGGTTATGTCTCTAAAATAAGTAATAACCACCTGATAACATTTTTATGGTATCACATACACAAAATTCCTTCTGCTTTGCAACTTCTTTCTCCAGACATAAAGAATCTTACCTAGAACTATGCCATGCCCTGAGGTGCATCAGGCAAAGCATCACCAACTGGTCAAGGGAGAGGATCCTGCTCTGCTCTAAAATGGTGTGGCCTCCCCTTGAATATTATGTGCAGTTTTGGGCATCACAATATAAGAAAGATATTAAGCCATTAGAGAGAATCCAAAGGAGGGGAATGAAGATGGTGAAGGGCCTTGAGGGGAAACTGTATGATGAGCAGCTGAAGTCAGTCTGTTCAGCCTGAAGAAGAGGAGACTGAGGAGAGACCTCATTGCAGTGACAACTTCCTCATGAGGGGAAGAGGGGCAGGCACTGATCTCTTCTCTGTGGTGACCGGGACAGGACCCGAGGGAATGGCCTGAAGTTGTGTCACAGAAGGTTTAGTTTGGATATTGTGAGCCTTTTGGATAGTCCTGTGTAGGGCCAGGAGTTGGACTTGATGATCCTTGTGGATCCCTTCCAACTCAGCACATTCTGTGATTTGTTATTGGCTTTGGCTTTTTGGAGCCCAAAATATTTTCTGAGAACAGATCCTTATCTTTCACAAAATTTCCTTTGCATAGCCAACTAGTGAAAAAGCCAAAGACAGGAATGCTGTCCACCATCAAGATTCAGCTTTACTGCAGATATAATGGATTTACTCAGCTAATGAATAAAGTGGGACTAATACAAAATCTCAAAACTTTTCCCATAAATTTCCACACTGTTACCATATACTCTGGCTCCTTGCAGACTGACTGGGATTGGTCCCAAGGATAGCACATAGGAATAACATTTACAAGGAAACATCTCCAGTATTATTTTGGCTATACTCAAGCTTTCTTAGAGGAAGAGAAGAAAGAATATGCCAAAGTACTTTAGCCTTTTGGGATGTTTTAAATGCGACTAGAGAGCTGAATCTTGCATGTTTTAGTCATGTTAGTTTGTCAAAATGTCCCTGGCTTGCTCTAGAACAACCCTCAAACCAAGCTAAAAGTCAAATATTTGCCTAATACTTGACTAGATTGGTTGGCCAGATTGCCATGACAATGCCAACAGAGTGCTTTGGAGATATATGCTGTTCAGATTGGAAAAAAAGTTTAGGTGTCTTTGATCAATTTTAATGTGAAAAAAATTCCTAGTTGCTACGTGGTTTCACTCAGTTTTGACTTGTAACTAGAGCTGTGCAAAGCATTTTGGCGCAATTGGCTCAGACTCCAATTTTTTATCCTGTTAACTCTCTCTTTTTTAAAAATTTCTTTTATTTTTCTTTATCTTTTTTTTTAAATAGAAACAAATTCTTATTCTGAGGATTTGAAATGCAAAAACTATTTGCAGTACTGTTGCATATTTTCAAAGCTAATATCCCCTTCTTTTCCTGAATTTTACATTGTTTTCAGAACAAGATGTTTGTTGTATTATTAAAGATGATACAGCAAAAACAAAAGGTCTACTGATAATTCTCAGGCACTCTCAATGCTATGAGCATGATTTCTTTATATTACTACTCTCAGTGACACCATCTTTACATTTATATATACAGCTCACAATCAGATGTTACAGATTTTTTAGACAGCGAAATAGAGAAGGAAAATTAAATACCTTTTTTAAAGAAGAAAACTCAGGAGAAGCTCAGAAATCTTCCTCAAAGCTTGTTATCTGAACACAGAATGACCATTCTTCTTCAAAATATATATTGGAACCTCTAGGCAGGAGAACTTGTTTTCACAATCCATCATATATTTATGTCCTAACAACATAATCAGGATGGTAACGTACATTAAAGAACACAGGATCATCTTTTGTCCTCTTTTAACTTCAAATATAGAGATCTAAAGCTAGTACATTTTTGTTGTTTTTGAGGTTGGTTGTTTTTTGTTTATTTGTGTAGGATTTTTTAATCAAAGCCCAAAGATGTACATGAAAGAAATGTGACGAACAAGAAGATGAAAAGTTACTAGGCTGTCCAAAAGCAAAATAATAGGGCAATACTGGAAAAACTTTATAGTGTTTTATTTCCCACCCTACTTTATGTAAAAGTGTAAAGAAGGTTGGTCTTAACTAGATCACACTCTTCAAGACTCTAAATCTCTCCATCAAACATAAGGACTTTTCAAAGAAGATAACCCTAATGCAAAATGAGGCTATTCTGGATGCAGTTCAAGAGAATGAGCCAAGAATGATTAGCACCATAAGGCTGCATCTACAGAATATCTTGTACAAACAGTATTAGAAATACTAAGTCAGGAAGACAAAATGTGTACTAGAAAATACAAGCACAGATTTTAGGGAAGATGACATGGATGGGAATTAAATACTAAAGGACATATTGATTCAAATTTCATAACAGTGTTATAGATATGCATAATAAAGTTCTGTGGGTGAAACCTACTTCCCCAGATTTGGAAAGCAAAAAATACAAAAGTAAAAAAAAATACACAAGATGAGAATTAGTCACCAATAATGCTGAAAAAAAAAATTTAAAATATTATTATTATTATTGTTGTTGTTGTTGTTGATGATGATGATGTTAATAATAACAATAATAATAACAATAATAATAATGCAGAAGTTCTCAACACTTTATTCACTTCTGTCTTTACAAGAACTGTTGGCCCTTGGTCTTCAGAACAGAAACTCAGGTTGATGCCCCACTGTCAGTGAAGGAAGAGTTGTTTCGTGAACTGTTACAGGAGCTAGATGGGCTCTGATGTTGTCTACCCAAGAGTGTTAAGAGAGCTGGCTGATATAATTGTGAGGATATTTTCCATAATATTTTAGAAGTCATGGAGGTTGAAGGACATCCCAGAAGACTGGAAGAAGGATAATGTCTATCTACAAGAAGGGCTATAAGGAGGATCTACAAAATTATAGTATAGTCTTACTTCAGTCACTAGGAATGTTGTGGAATAAATCCTCCTGGGGGCTATCACAAGTCAAATGAAGCACGTGATTTGAAACAGCCAGCATGGATTTACCAAGGGCAAAGCATGCTTAACAAACCAGATCACCTTCTATGACCTTCTATCACCTTCTATGAGTAACCTGTTGGGTTGAACTGGGATGAGTGGTGGACATTATCTCCCTAGATTTGTCCAAGGTTTTTGATATGGTTTTCCCACAGCTTTCTTCTGGAGAAACTGATGCATGACAGTCTAGAAGAGTGGTCTGTGTGGTGGGTGGGAGCTGAATGACAGGTTGCACTACCCAGAGGGTGGTGGAAAATACCTCCTTTTCATAACATAATCAGCTACCAGTGTATGGAGAGAAATAGCTCCAGAGAAAAATTTGTCTTCTGCTCAGACACCTACAACACATGGAGAGACATTGTCCCAGAAACTTTTCTCCATGGGCTGTGTAGGCAGCCAACTTGCTTAGGCTGGGCAAGTTAGCTGGGACGGTCTCAGACTATGCCAACTCTCATTTATAACATATATGGACTTTCCTCTAAGCCTTTATCCACATACAGCTTGCTTATCTTTCTTACCTTCTACCATTTCTGGCCTTCACCATTGACTGCTGTAACCTGTGCAAATGACAATTTTTATAGAGATGCTACCATAACCTCCACTTTTATGTATCTTCCTCCACATTTTACAAAATTATGCTATGTAAACATACATAGTTCCATGAAGTAAACTTATTAAAAATTAACATTGTTTTACCTATTAAATGAAAATATTTCTTATATTAAATGTTTAAATAACCAGTGAAATTAAGTTCAACATTTATACTAAGATGTTTTTAAAGCTTCAAACACAAACAATCCTAATAAAAATGTTCTTGTTTAATCTACAAAATAAGTACATTTGATTTTAATTATCTAGATAATGACCAAGTAAGTACATCAGGCACATCTCTTCTAAGAGATAATGAAAGAAACAGAGGAGCAAACAATATCTCTGAGAACAGACCAACATATTCTGACTCTGAAGATTACTCCAGTAATGAAAATCTGTCTGTTGCAAATGACTCATTTTCTGAGTACTGCACTGAAGATGTTGAAAATCAGGATGATGCATGTGAAAATAAAATTATCAATATGAAGATGAGGAACAGCAGTCTGTCACTGAAGAGTTGTTTGATAATAATGAAACTGAGGATATAGCTAGCAGTACAGAAACAAATGAAAGCAGAGGAAATATCAGTGAATATAGTGAATCAGTTGCTGTTTCTTAAAATGCAAGAGGAAGAGATATAAGACAGTGAGAAATACACTAGACAGTGATGTTTCTGACTCAGTAATGAACTAAAGGACTAAAAATGTTAAAGTAGAAATAAATAAATAAATACAAACTAGACAAAAAACTTTGTTGATGAACAAAGATTGTTAACATATTGCGTTCAGATCTAAGCAGCAATGTAGTGACATTATTACTATACACGAATCCCAAGGGTGTTTGAATAGCATGAATCAATGGGAATTGTAGGTGCTTAGGCCCCCTTGGGATTTGGCTCTTCATCTTCACTGAAATTAAGACTCGTATTGACTGTACAAGATAATAATTTTCTGCTTATCTTAATCTTCACATTAACTGATGATACTAACAGCAATTTTTATCAAAAATGTACTTGATGTAACACCACCACAGGAAACAAATATTCTTGATGAACCCACTTGCTGCTGAAGTACAAAGATGAGTACAAAGATGCACATTTGCTTAAAAACAAAAACAAAGTCTAAAAGCAGATTATTTTTTTAATCCAAGCAAGTGTTTTCATTACCAGTGTTTTCCTGCTTCTAGTCCTTTTCCTTTACTTCTAGTCCTTTTTCCCTCTTTAAATACTTTTTTTACTAATAGCCTTTAAAAATATTCATTTCTATCCCTCATTGTCATATCTCCNGAACTTTTGACCAAATGTGCCTTTCATAATTTCATAGTAAGTGTTGCTTTTTCTTTTTATACTTAATCATAGTGTCAAAGTATTGGGCCGTATTTTAACTTTTAGACAAGGGTACAAAACACAATCCAAAAACGAGCTATTATTCCACACAACTAAACTGCGCAACTTCTTTGTATGTTACAGAAGACACATCAAAACAAAGACACATTAAAATAAAATAGGTTTAAAAGCAATTACATAACAACATGGAAGAAAAATGTTTTAAAACTCTTAATGATTAATGTTGCAGCTAAAACCAGCAATTGAAGATGCAATATATGCACAGGACACTGTGCTAATGGTTTTCTACTGACATACCTTGAAACTATGTGGATACTGAAGAGAATCTGTACTTGTTTTAAAGCAAGAATTTTATCCCCAGGTGGAAAGAGATAGATGAGCACTTTTTTGAGTTTGGGTTTTGGGTTTGTTTTTTTTTTGGAAAGGAAAGAGAAGAGCTTTAGTCTTTAATATGTTTTAGATATGAAAGTAAAGGATGTGACTCAGCATAAGCAAGCAATGAACTAACGGTTAAAAGGGTCAAGAAAGGCCAGAGTGACGAAGTTGTAATTGAGGATGTGGCTAACAGTGACTGAAACAGCAAAGATAACCAGGTGTGTGGAACCAATTTAAAAGCTAAACCTATGGAGATGGTCAAAAAAAGTAGAGATGAACAGAAGTTGTACGTGTAAACAATATTATTGGACATAAAAGAGAGACAATTTGACTAGAGGAATGAAGAGTCACACAGCAGCTGAAAATGTGGCATTCAACAGGCTTATATGTGAAAAAGAGAGATAAATGTTTGCTAAGACAGGTAATTGATTTCAAAAACTGTTACTTCTCCAGTAGGATGAGAAGAATGGAAAATAATAGAAATGGCTACTACAGGACACATGGATATTTCAAGAAGATTCTGAGAATCTATGGATGACAACAAATCCATGAGGCCAAGACCAAAGACCTTATAAACAGGAAATCTGAACAAGTCATAAAAAAAAGGACAGAGAAGAGGTAAGAAACAGTTTCTTCTAGAAGAAAAAGAGGAAAACAAAAATGAAGGGAGAGCCTGGCATGTACCATTTAATTTTTTTTTTTTTATTATTTTTGTAAGGTACTGTAGAAACAGATAAATGTAGTATCAAAAGTTCCAGGAGGAAATATCTAGCCTGTGATGAATGAAACTGTTTGCTTTGGTTCATTCCTCCTCCCCAAATAATGGAAAGATTTATAAGGTTAGTTCTTTACTCTGTTATTTGAAGTTCTGAGTGATAANTTGTCATTGTGTGATGACTAAAGAAAATCAGGTATAAAATATCAGTTTCTGAAATAGTTAATGATGTGTCAGATATATTTTTAGAAGTTTTTAACCTGACCATAAATTATCACCTTCATCTGATTTTTAACTAGAACTATTAAATTAAATAAAACATTAAATATTAATTTAATATTAAAACAATNAAGAGAAGAGCTTTAGTCTTTAATATGTTTTAGATATGAAAGTAAAGGATGTGACTCAGCATAAGCAAGCAATGAACTAACGGTTAAAAGGGTCAAGAAAGGCCAGAGTGACGAAGTTGTAATTGAGGATGTGGCTAACAGTGACTGAAACAGCAAAGATAACCAGGTGTGTGGAACCAATTTAAAAGCTAAACCTATGGAGATGGTCAAAAAAAGTAGAGATGAACAGAAGTTGTACGTGTAAACAATATTATTGGACATAAAAGAGAGACAATTTGACTAGAGGAATGAAGAGTCACACAGCAGCTGAAAATGTGGCATTCAACAGGCTTATATGTGAAAAAGAGAGATAAATGTTTGCTAAGACAGGTAATTGATTTCAAAAACTGTTACTTCTCCAGTAGGATGAGAAGAATGGAAAATAATAGAAATGGCTACTACAGGACACATGGATATTTCAAGAAGATTCTGAGAATCTATGGATGACAACAAATCCATGAGGCCAAGACCAAAGACCTTATAAACAGGAAATCTGAACAAGTCATAAAAAAAAGGACAGAGAAGAGGTAAGAAACAGTTTCTTCTAGAAGAAAAAGAGGAAAACAAAAATGAAGGGAGAGCCTGGCATGTACCATTTAATTTTTTTTTTTTTATTATTTTTGTAAGGTACTGTAGAAACAGATAAATGTAGTATCAAAAGTTCCAGGAGGAAATATCTAGCCTGTGATGAATGAAACTGTTTGCTTTGGTTCATTCCTCCTCCCCAAATAATGGAAAGATTTATAAGGTTAGTTCTTTACTCTGTTATTTGAAGTTCTGAGTGATAAAACGAGTATTAATTTTTACCTTTCCCTTAGAAATGGCATGGATCATAAAGAGTCAGGACAAAACTCAATTAAATGTATTTAAAATCAGTATGCATCACATGAGAATGTAAAAATAACAAATTCACTCTTTTCCAAGAAGGAAAAAGTTAGAGCCAAAAAAAAGGATAGAGAACACCCATGTATGCCAAAAGCAATCATGTAAATTGATGCTACCTTGTTATGGTGTGGTGTTTCAGAGTATTATCTGTATCATAATTCAGGTCAAAGAACAGATTTAAGGTATCTATTATGATTCTTGGGCAAACTTAAATGAATAAAGAATGAGCTGAGCAGTTTTTGATGCCACAGTTGTGTAAAACTCAAAGGAAAAGATCTTCCATTCACTCCTTTGAACTTTCAGAATGCCTTTCTGTTAGAAGACAGAAGTCCCTCAAAAGGATCAGAAAAGAGTATTCCATTGGGAGCAATTTGATATCTGTAATACAGTTGCCCTTTAAAAAAAAAACAACCAAAAACCAAAAACCAGAAAACCACAGACTTTACTGATGAACAAATTTAATGCAAAAATGCTCAAGATAAAATAAAGCATTTTTGATCTCCTAGCTTTGCAAAGTCAAGCACACTAGAAGTGTGTTTTATTTGAAATTATACAAATTATCTTGCATTATCTAGCCATCTTGGCTATATAAGCAAGCATTCCAAGGGTTTATCTGACTATTACAGACATAAGAATAGAACAGAAGAATTGCCAATGCAATTTTACAGAATACAGACAGACAAAAAATATTCACGACACTGTTGAACACTGCTGTTTAGCCTAAATACTCTTTCATATAGAGAAGGCAACAACTGAGAAACAACCCACACTTAATATGTGTTTAAACATAACCAATATATGTTTCAGAAAAAAAGGCATCAGTTCAGTAGTGCTAATGCAGCTATCTGTTTTAGGAATGTAGGACTAGAAGCGACCAGGTAGGTCACCAATATTAAGTGCCCATGGTAGTGGGCAGCAGACATTGGATTCAAGGAGGTCTGCAGAGTATCTGCTTCAAAACCTTCACATCCAAGAAGCCACAGAACAGTTCCCTTCACCATGTCATAAAGGATAAAACTAAAATGCAACCTAAGCTATAATGTGTCTAAGACAGAGGATAAGATTCATCAGAGTTCTAGGCCTCTCTAAACAGTAAGACCACGGTCAGTTTAACTGTCTGGATCCTCCTAGATACTTGGCCACAAAACTTGCACAGAGAGTTACAATGTTGTTCCCTGAAATGTTGCTCCTGAGAGAAAAAAACTATTAAAATCAGTTATTCTTAAATCCAGTAGCTGTTTTAGCCTTAAATATTTTAAAGAGCCACACAGTCCAAGTAGAGAAGAACAAATGCACTCTACCCTACAGCTGGGACAGAGTTTTTAGATTGAATTAAAAATTTAAAGTTTGAAGTTGAAAATTCCTTCCTGTAATAAGACACTGTTATTGCTTAGCACCTGCTTTGCAGGTACCCAAGAAGATTACTGTCTTCAGGAAAAAGAAGGAAGACCCTGATAAAATTCTTCAGCCGACCTGTAACAGTATTACTACTATCTCAATTTCATCTTTACTTTCCTTTGTATCCTCCACAACAATAGGATAGGTTTTTTTTCTGTCCTGAAATGTAAGAAGGAACCTTCAGAAGGTACTTTGCTGGGAATAGCTGGTCCAACGTTGTAGCTCTGCCTTTTCAGGCGTGGTACTATTAAAGGGATTTATCTCAGCTAACTTCAGCTTTCTAAATTTCTCTCCTGAGGTTGCTATCCAACATATTCTCACTAACTATAGGGAAGAAAAGCACATTTATATGGTAAGTGTCATGGTTTTACCACTAGGAAGCGTGGTACTGACAAGAGAGGTCTGAGAGAAGCCACATACACCCAAAAAAAGAAAACAAACAAATAACAAGATTTATTTCACACACACAGAAAACTGACAATAAACCGCAAAGACAGACAAATTAAACTCGCCCAGACCCCTCGTCTGGATGGGAAAAGCTCTAGGGTAGCGCCGGGTTTTCTGTTGGGGCTCCTGAAGAGGCACCAGGATAATTAGAGAAGGACCGCGACCTCAGCTCTTCCGGGTCCTGGGGCCGATTAGGAGAATCAGATTAGATTTAGAGATTAGATTTAGAGATTAGAAGGTAGCGCTAGATTTTCTGCCGGGCTCTGAAAAGCCACGGGGACATTTAGAAAAACTGCGGCCGCCCACCTCTTTTCCCCGGGAAGGAATACCACTGCTGATAGAAAGATGTGGTCCTTAATCTGTGCCGCTGCCACTGAAATCGCCAATCAGCTGGCGAGCGGGGTCCAAACTCGGCACGGAAGCGAGCAGAGATGTTACCCCGACTAGCTCCAGCGAAGAAAGATGGCAGCCCCACTTGCCTTTTTATAGGGGGCCAGTCTTTGCACATGAGCAGCCCCCCCTGGGCAACTTCCCCTCTCGGATTGGACGGTCAGCGCCTGGGAACCGCCCCTAGTGAGACTCCACGTGCATGTGTGGAGTGCCGAGCCCCGGACCGGAAGTGCGGGTCCCCCGTGGCCCCGCGTGGTGTCCCAGGGGTCCTGACACCACCCCCAGGCCAGCCCGAGCCACCCCAACCCAGCTGCTCGCCGCAGCGGCTCCCCCATCGCAAGAGGACTACTACCGGCTGCATTCAATTTCATGCGCACGGGAGACCCACTGTGCATGCGCGGAGCACCGAGCCGGGCCGGGGCTGGCAGTGCCCGGCAACATCAGCGGCCCAGGGGCGGGGCGAGGGCGGCCCCTCCACCCACCACAGCCCAGGGGCGGGGTGGGGGCAGCCACCCCCCCTCCCCCCCCGCTGGGGGGGGTGGGAAAGGAAAAAATGCCCGTTTTATCTTCAACCCACAACAGTAAGTCACTCTAAAGTGAATGCATAGAACAGATAAAGAAGGGGACTCTTTGAAGGCAGTCTTTAGGAGGATGAAATTTTTGGCTGTCTGCTGCATAATGCTGGGTGCCAGGGTCTTGCAGGGCATTTCTAAATTTGAAGATGTGGGGATAAAGAGGAATAATTCAGCATCTCACTCTGTCATTATGGTTTTATTCAGACATATACATACACATATGTAGATACAAACACGGGGTAGCTAGTTGCACTCAATTAATACAAGACTGACAATTACTTTTACCACAATTTTTCAGCAAATACATTACTGGGGGGAAATAAAACAATTACTGTAACTGAATTTAATTGGAGTTAACACTTGACTTTCAAACACCTGTGAAACACTGTGCAGCCCTCTGAATGTCAATGAGGCATCGTTTACCATGAGGTGTTGCCTTCCTCCTCCCCTACCTGTCACAGTTAAATCTGTGTTCTCTCCTCTCAGGGCCTAAGACCAATTGTTGGCAAATACAGGTATCCTTAGAATTCCCAGCTCCAGTACTGAGTGTTGGATGGGCACAGAAAGATGGGTGCTGTTCCAGGATGAGTTATAAACAGAGCAGTTATAAACATCTTTCTCTTCCCTCTGTTTTTTCCCTTTTCTTTCCCTTTTTTTCCTTTTCTTTCTCCTTCTCTCCCTCACAGTTCCTATTAAAAGCTTGGCTGAGAAGTAAGTCTGAAAGCCTTAATGCTGCTCCCTATTTAACTGCTGCCATCAAGACCACTGAAGTAGAATAGGAAGGGAAACAGGAATTTCCCCTTCGAAGCTTTGCTTTAGTGATCCTGCCATGACAACACTTCAAAGAGAAGCTGTTCCTTCCCCTCTCAGGCCAACTTCCGCCCTCAGCAATTCTACAGAGCAGCTGGGCTCAATAAAGTCCTAACAGCACAGGAAACAGCACAAAGAACTAAATGAAGTTAAGCATTTAATTTATTTATTTTGATGTATGAATTAAACAACATTTTCATAAATCTGGTAGCAAATCCCGGCCACCAGAAATAGAAACCAGCAAATACTTCCAAGGGAAAACTGAAAGTCCCTTTATTTCTCCAGATAACAGTTTTTCTTTGTCAAAGTCCATCCCAAAATCTGCTTTACAACTGGCTGATTTAGATCAAGACAAAACTACAGAGAGGAAAATCCCTATGGAGAAGAGCCCATATCCTTTTTAAAACAACTGCATTCCAAAGTTGGACAATAGGCTAACAAAAGGATGTTACCTCTTTAAATAGGAGTTTTGACTCATCCCTTTCTAATTACTCATGTAAATTAAATTCTACAAGTGAAGAAAAATTCATAAAAGTCGTACTTATTCATCTCAGAGGGAGATCTGGCATATGAATAGTGCCCATAACCTCAGAAGGTGAAATGTAGAAAATATCACAGGCAACTCCCACTTCAAGTTAACTGAACCAAAAAAGGGAGAATCCTGATATGAAGGAGACTTCAAGGAGATCCTCCTTAATCGCTTCTTAATAGACTCACAATCCTGACAGAGGAAACATATCAGGAATTCTGAGGACATGTAATTGTTAATCGCTATCAAATTCAGTAAGAACTTAGAAGCACAGACAATGAACATTATCACACTGAAAAATAAGGTTTATTGTTAAGGATATTCACAGACTTCTATAATGTACTAAAGCAAAAGCTCTAGCCATGAAAATGCCATTGTGCTTCCATAGTTATTTATTTGCTTCCAGTGAAGAGAGGGTGGAAAAATCATTATCAGTTGTAATCAATATATTTCATAAGCAATTTTTTTTCTGTAGGATTTAGCAATGCTAGATTTATAGTTCTAACCTGTTCAAAATACTTATTAGACTTTCAAAAGATGAAACAGACTGAGCTTCCCTGGGAAACAACAAAAAAAAAAGACCATGAGAAAGAAACTGAATTAATAGCTCTTACCACACCATTATGCTCTGTATTAATGAACATTGTGTCAGAATGACATTGCAACCTGAAAAACTGATGATTTTTTTTTTTTCATATTTGGTCACCTAGAAAAAGAACAGTGGAGTTGCAAATAGAGTAGTAGAAATCAGTTAGGATGTCTGTGGAATAAACCATGTAATTTAACATTGAAATGGTTAAAAATATGAGGAAAACTATAATAAGGATAATTAGATATGTATTTATTCAGTGCCAAAACAACAGACCCTTGCATGCTTCCTTTTCGTTAAATCTTCTTGTTCAGAGGCACGAAACCATATCACACTGGGGTTTTCCCTGCCCAGAAAAGCTACACTAACAGAAGTGGTGCAACCTCTGGTGAGAATTCCACTAAGCCTTTCCAGAATAAATAGAGTTTATGCTGACAAAAGAGTGCTTTACTTACTAAAACTTCCTAAGCCAGGTCTTCAAACAGGAGCTCTATTAGTGAATGCAGGTTTTTTTTCTTTCGTTGTTGTCATTGCCTCTACCTTTCACCTTCTGCCAAAATGAAAATTTCACCCTAGTGAAATGGGTGAACACAATCGGAATATATATGTGTGTGTGTATACAAGAATAGCTTCATTCCTTACAGAATGAAAACAGATTACTCTTGTACAGAACTTACGTATCTATCTCTATTTCTATCTATATCTATACCTATATCTATATAGCTATAGCTATATCTTATCTACATCTACATTTATATATCTGTATCTATATCTATATGTATATTGCTAACTATTCCATACACATATGCATATAAAACCACACAGTTACCATACACCTACATGTAACTTTATCCGTAGTTAAATTGCATTAGTGTTAGTATATCAACACAAACAACAGACAACTTCTCCATGAGGTAACACATCAATACAGATTTTGAGTAGAAGCAGAGCCTTGCACAATACCAGAATTACAATGTTAGTCTGAGATGAAAGTTCCTAGAAACACCTTTCCCTGTAATTGGGCCAGTTACTGGTTCCCCTTCAGTGAGTTTCCTGACAGGAGCCCCTATCCTCAGGTTTGCAGTCTACAATTGCCTGTTTCAGACTCTCCCTGCATCTAATTGTTGGCTTTCTTGTGTTGCAGATGAAAAGGTTGATTGTCAGGTATGAGGGATTGGATGGATTTTTCCCATACCAACAAACTTCTGTGTAGCTTGGGATGGGTTTTTTTAACATTCTACTGGTCTGATTTTGTTGGTATTTAAGTGAACATTTTTGCAACCTCTTCT
>VYZS01068599.1:0-14524 GCA_013400695.1 Neodrepanis coruscans | reverse complement strand
GAGTTCGGTTACCACAAGTCACTATGACACTGTTCATCTCAAAATGATCTGTTTCATAACCTTCCTGGGCACCAAGGCCAGGCTGACAGGCCTGTAGTTCTCTAGATCCTCCTTCCATCCCTTCCTGTGGATGGGTTTCACACTGGCCAAACTCCAGTCATATGGCACTTCCCTAGTTAGCCAAGACTGATAATTGATAAAGAGCAGCTTAGTGAGCTCTTCCATCAGCTCCCTCAGGTGAATCCCATTTGGCTTCATCTCAGAAAAGACAGGACACATGTGGTCAAAGTAATTTCAATGAACATGACAATAATGTATTACGAAATATGCTACTCAGTGGTGGTTTTATTCTCACCTCTCTGTATATGAAGCAAAGAAGTGTTTCTGAGGTCATATAAATGTGCTGGAATAAAAAAAAATTAAAAAACAGAGATCTTGATTAATTAATAGATTCATTGGAAAAGGTGAGGAACACTGAGCTGTCACAGAATGGAATTTCTGTAAGTTCCTCCTTCAGCAGCCCTAACAACACTCATTATCTTAACCAAGATCTTCAGTCCTTAAATTTCTCTCTTCATGTATCAAGTGCCTCCACATGAACCTAAGAGAAAAAAGGAAAAAACAGAATGCCATAACATTTAAATAACATTTAAAACAAGATTCCCCTGACATAACTCCTGACCTGCTGCTAAAATTCTTATGATTTTGAAGTAATATAATAAGCATCCAACTACACAATGTGTGGATGCTTATAGTACGGTACAATCTCTGAGATCCTGCAATCAGCATCATGTTTCACATACGAGCCTTTAACCTTCCGAAGTTAAAGGTCATAGTAAGAAGAAAGGCAGAAAACCTCAATTTATTGGTAGAGAACATAATGAAAAACTATTCAAAATACACAAATAATATCAATTATTTGAGAATTTGAAAAAAAAACAAACCACAAAACATCTTCTTTGAAGAGTGAAAATTTAATTTCCCTTTAAGGTAGTATTATTTCAGGAAAAAACACTTGTAGTTGCCTGAGTGTTGTGTGCGAAAGAAAAATGAAGGCATTTTTGCCTTCATAAAGACAACAGGAGTAGGAATGAAAGCTCAGAAATATTTCTACAGGTTCTTTCATAGAATATGTCCTGAAGTTAACATTTAAGATAATTACAAGCAAGCAATGGAACTGATCAGATAAATAATAACCCAACTGCAGGAACATTCTCCAAAAGCAGTTTTCCTGGAGGACACTGATTGACATAATTCGTTGCCATACCATTGCCATTTCTAATTCAATATTTAATCCAGTGTGGCTTTCTCTGTCAAAGACTACTCAATTTTTATTCAGGTTTTTAGTTAGCTCAGTAATGTGACTTGAACATCTCTCTCAGAAGAGAAATCTGTCTGTTCCTGAAGATGTCAAGGGAGGTGAGAATTCACCAGCTCAGATTATTCCACTGATTAATAACTTTCAGATTTTTCACTTCTTGACTAAGCAAATATTGTCTACTTGTTGGCTTCAATATAGCATTTCAGAGTCTTAGATAGAGTAGGAATGTATGTCAACCACTATTTACTAAGGACATCTATGCAATGAGGAAAGGCATCTGTTGGAGTCCAGTCCAAAAGAATGTAAAGCCTATGTAAAAAGAACAAATGCAATTTTGAAAGGAGCTAATTTCTATTCAAATGCGTTGGAAAATGTCATCTTTGAAATTTGCATAAGTAAAGTAGCTGGGTTACTTTGTTACTGACACCAGAGAAAAAAATAAATATTGTTTTTTTCATGCTAGCAGCAGCTTGATGTCCAAGGGATAAATACTGTTAGCAAGCTGCCATTAGTAGTCCCTCTGTTAAATGTAAAAAAACACCAAGAGCCCCAGAATATAAATTACACTGTTTATGATGAGATGCTAGAAAAATTTCACACAAGGAGTCTTGCACCAAGATTTGTGCTATTCAGATTCTATTTTTATTACGGAATCCTTTGTCTTTCTTTTGCGTGAAGAAAGTAACAGCATTTCCAGAAATTAATAATCTGGAGAGCCCTATCAATCAAAGAAAAGACAGGGTAGAGAAAGGAAGGAAGTAGGATTCCTTAAAATGTTCTTTAAGTATAACTTGCTGCAAATATCCAGATAGAAGTTCTTGGGATTCCATGTCCTGATAAAGACTCAATTGTCTTATATCAAAATCAAGAACTACCTGATATCTGAAGATAATAAATTAACTTAATTTCCCCAAATTGATTCTGTTTTCCCCATGATGGTAGTTGGGGGATGATCTCTCCCTGTCCTTATCCTGACATATGAGCCTTTTCTTATGTTTTCTCTCCTGTGTCCAGCTGAAGAGGGCAGTGATAGAGCAGCTTTGGTGGGCGCCTGGCATCCAGCCAGGGTCAACTCACCACAGCTTGGAAAATGAAAATCTAACTGATTAAGGATTTGGGGTTTTTTTTTTTTTTTACTTAGAGCATTGGCCCTTAATAAAATCAAGTTCAAATAAAGTTTAAAATACAATTTTAAATGTCAGTTGGAGAAAAATAATATTTATTTATGTAATAGCACTTTTCAAAAGAGATGTAATTTATGATTTGGACATTAGTTTTTGATCTATTCAGATTCATAATTTTCCTTTATTTTATGAATAACATTCAGTGTAGATATATACCTTTTTTCTATAGTTCCATTTCTCTTCATGTAACTGTTAGATATGTATAGGGGGACTTCGCTGTAAAGGAAAGCTTTAACTTAAAAAATTTTGTCATAGTCTTAAAATGGATACCAGAAAATAGAACTGGTTTAGAGCTTAGTAAATTTGTTGGGACAGTGTCACAGCAGTCTTTTACATATTTGTCATACAGAATATACTAATGCATTTCTTTAATACTTTTATATATCCTGAAGTTGCACTGGTTTTCTTGTTTATATATGGTTGTGCTTGGTTGTAATGCAAGGATTTAACTCACAAAGGCTGTACATGCCATATACATTTTACCTGCAGACTGCATATGTCCCCAAACCACCATTCTTGGTAAAACATTTGGTTTCACATTTCTTCCTTCTTTCAATGCCTATCACCTCTTCTGTTATGAGACTCTCTCTTGTTAATCTGGGAAATTCATATAACCCTCTTTGCCATTTCGCAGCACTTATTGTCATTATCCAATAACTAGACTCAGTTTTCACCTGGTACTGTCTCTAAATTACTGCTTCTGAGGTCTTTCCACTATATTACAAGATTTTTGTCACATACTGAGATAAAACGCTCTGTCAGAAACTTCTTCTAGCTTCAGCCGTTCTGTAAAATGATTTCACTTTCTTGTCAATATGCTTTATTCTGCCAGGGTCATAGTGATTTCCAGTCTAGTCGCAAGGAAACCCTCAAATTCATTAAGTTTGAAATGCTGTGATCATCAGGGTCCTTAATGCACTTTTTAATTTAAGAGTAGGCAAGAGTAAGCTATCACATTTGGTATTGATTTTTGTTAATTGAAGCAAATTACAACTTAAAACATGAAACAAAAGGAAGCCATAAATCCAGTTGATGTTTTAAAAGGATGATAACAAACATCAGGCATACCTTGTCATATTCATTATGGGCAGCTAAAAAAGTATCACTTTCAAACCCCTTGAAAGCAAAAGTAAAAAAAGATGATTATTTGTGCTCTAGTGCTTATACTTCTTGCTTATACAAATTTGTCTGAAAGTCAATAAAACGAAACTTCAGAGTGATAATACAGCAATATTTTTCAATTAAAAGAAAACACTCCAGAACTCTTTTGTTATCAGATAAATTTGCCAAGCTCAGTATGCAACAGTAACTCAATTAGTCCTTCAGACTGATCTCAGTGAGTCTCACAGAGAGAATCTCATGGTTTCTGTCACCTAACAATGACAGCAAAGATAAACACAGCTTCCTCAAATGCTTTATCTATGTTTCTTTTTCACTGTTCCACAGTAAAAACATTTTGACCTTTCCTTTGCACACTTTATCCCAGAGTTTATACCAGTTACACTGTATACTTCTGCAGCAGTGCTGAGAGTTTTATTCTGACATCACACGCACAGTGTTTGCCTCTCACATTTTTTCAAATGTTAAACTTGTGTAAAATCTCTCTGCTGCATTAAAACAACCCTGTGACTGCTTTTTCTTAGTGATGGCTGAAGGATAACAACCACAGCATCAGACACATGAAAGGTCAGATCCAGATAGCCAGAAGGGCCTCCTGATTCCTCATCAGTGTCTTTATTCTCACAGTCAGAATCTCAGGCTCACCAAAGGCCACGTCCAAACAACTTCACTGTCCATGAATGGTGCTGCATAACTAAATTTTGGCAAAGGTCAATAGATAAGCTTAAGGGCAGCTCACCAGCTTCCACCAATACTAAGGCTTGAACTCCATACTAATAGCCTGTTCTGAATATCCTCAGAAGTGAGGAGAGGGGAGGAAGGTCTGTAATTTTTTTAGACAAGTCTTTGTATTAAGTAATGACACCACTCTGCCAGTTATACCCATGTCACACAAATTATTAAATACAGTAACATTTTCAGAGCTTGCTCGACAATAAATGTTCTCTACAAAACACAGCAATAAGCCACTATTTTCTATTCAATACAGCAAAAAATGAGTGATGGAAAGACAGTGAAAACAGTCATGCTTCAGAGCAGATAATAACATGTTAGTGGTGTTGGTATGACTTAAATTTTATGTAAGTCTAGTACAAAATCTAATATATGGTAAGTTTCAGTATCAACATAACACTGAATTTTTTTCCCCGAACATTTTTTTTTCTTCATAGTTTTAAGAAGGGCATAAACTGTGAAAGCAAATTTAAAAAAATCACCCTAAAAGCTGAATCCAGAATGCTATACTTTTATTTTTATAATAACTTATAAAATTAAGAATACTCAAATCTTGACTCAAAAAAGATTAGCATATTTGCAGAATTACATACAACACCTAATCTGGTGCATCTTGCCCATGCACTTCAGATCTTTGCACTACATTCAAGAAAGATAATATATGGCCAATGAAGCTTCAAGCACACAAGACAGTATATGAGCATTAAAACACCCAGTCTGATGAGTATGCCTTCCAGCAGCTATTTGACACGGTGATATCAACACAGTAAACTTTAGAAAAGAGAACATTACTATCATGTGCTCTGTTACCCAGTGCAGAAAAGCTCAAAAACTTACTTCTGTAATAATAAACAGATTTCTCTGACAAATATAGATGTTCTAAGAACATTTACATGAAATGTGAGGTACAATGGGATAGAACACTGAGTAGTTTTTCCCCTGACATTGAAAACTGTACATAGGGTGTGAGATACTGGGTTTGTATCTCACTTAATTATTTGGGTTAGAATAAACCTAATTGGATGTGGGAGTGGTGTGCAGGAACTGCACAGAGGGCGAAGCCTGCAGACCCACTAAAGGCACATGGTCGGTGCACAGAAGGCACACAGTTGTCAAATGTCATGTGAAAAGGCTGTCAAACAAAAAGGCCTGTCTGATAGCTCACCCATGCCATGCCCCTTGGAGCCTTTGATTGTCTGCAGCATCCCATTTGGGCTTGCAGGACATTGACCATTCAGTGACCTGGATGTCCCACCTTGGAGGAGTAGCCACAGTGGCCAGACCACATCAATACTACAGCAGATGACCTCCATCATGCCTTTCCTCTTGGGACCTGCCATCATGATGTGACTGCCACGGGATTTTTTGGTGGTAGTGATTTAATTCTGTTATTCTAATCTCTTCATTCTTTCTTTACTCTTTTAAACTCTTTTCTTTATTTTCTCTTTCTTAGTCTCTTTTGGGTGACTTAAAACCAATGGTCTGTATTCTACTAAGCTGGGGAATATTTCTTCCTTGGTTGTATGTTACCCTTAAAAACTTTTATCAAAATGTCTCACTAAATTAAAAGGAAATTCTCTTGGAAAGCATGCCACAGTTTTCTCTGTACATGAATTTGAGGTAATAAGGAACCAAAGGCTTATCAAAAGTTTGGTGTGCAAACTTTAAAGCCTTAAACACAAGTAATACTCCCCGTTAAGCTAGTGGCTTCAAAACTGGGATGTTACGCAGGGAAAAGTAGAATAACTACAGAACATACATTCAGCAGTTCTCTCTACACACTCAGACTTTCCTGTCACACAGGGAAAGATTCTGCATTTCAAAATGCTTTCTAACTTTAAAGCAAAACTAATGGCAAAATATACTTGACACTGAGTCTTCCAAAAAGATGAGTACAAAACTGAAAACATTTCTTCACATATTTAAGTTCCTGCAGGAAAAAATAGTATCTGATTTTACCGTTTTGTTTGCATAACTGCAAGACATTACAGCTATAGTCCATAGACTATATATATAGTCTTTAGACATATCAGAAAATCACTGAAGTCTTTTGTAACACAGCGTGTAGGTTGCCACTTGCTACAAAAAACTATTTGCAAATCTTGCAAAAGAACGTAGCAGCCTCCAAAATAAATTTATTGGTGTAGTGTCAATTCTAAGAGAAAGTTAATATGCAGAAATACAGTATGCTAGTTTCATTACCTAGTCTGGATATGTTTTAAGAAATTATAACTGATGAAATGAAATAATGGAAGAGTTGCCTATATTAGAAACCTACACTGTCATAGTTCTTAACATGAGTATTTGTATTTATTCAGATCATACAATCTTACAACAGAAAATTTGTCTCAGCTCTAGACATCTTCTATGTGTTGTTTAGCTGTATATCAGTCTTAACTGCTATTTTGAGAAAATAACATAGCCAACCTTACCATTTAGAGTTTCATAGTTTCTGTAAAACATAACATGTTAAGAACAATGTTTTTATCAGATTACTTAAGTGCAGAAGCCTGAAGAAAAGTTTCATGTGAAAGCATCTTTTTCTACTTGACAGTAGAATTTCTGTCAGACTAAAAAACTGAGAATTAAATTTCATGTTAGGTAATAAAAATAGCTCTGAGTTCGGAACATTTGAAAGCCATGCAGAAGGTCCTTGTTTGAGGTCTGTTTAAATTCTGGCCTTGATAACAGAGTTCTCACTCACCATCTGGGTATTTGGGCCAAAAAATTTACTACTGCAGGCCAGAGTTCTTTAAAACCTTTTACTATTTAGGTAGTAACTATATATTGGATAATGAAAATTAACCTTTGTTTTAGTAGCTCAGCCGTTTGCCATTACCAAACTATGCAGACCATTCAGGGGACCAAAAAGACTATACAGAGAAAAACTCTTATACACATCAAAATATTTAACATCCTGTTTATGTGCTCTCAGGGTTTATTAGACCAAATTCAAGTTTATACCATACAAAACAGGAACAAGTAATTTGAAATCCTAGGACATCATCTACATGCTAGAGGAGTATCCCAGAACAGTTTTGTTGTCTCCAAATGTTTCTCAATGCTTAGGAAACCTGTTCTGCTGTACTTCTTTTTCTGAGGGGAATTCTACATGAGCAATTAAACAGCATCTGGTTTTCTCAGCTACTTCTTGCTACTCATAACGGTCAGTATGCAATTTATTCATTAGGATACTTATGTATACTTTTTTTTTCCCCCTGAGGGGATTTATCCTCAGAATTCTTCCTACCTATAATTTTCTGTTACAGAAAATAAAATAACAGCTGCATTTCTCATCTATACTCTCTAATTCTGAGATACCTGGGAATGATGAGCAAGAAGATTATTTTAAGTTTATTTTTGTCTACTGATACACATCTTTATGTTATACTTTTTCATTATTATAAACCTTTACAACAGTCCACTTGAGAGTTACTGTTTCTGTTTTCTTCATTTTGAATGTGTTTACAGCATTATAACTATTTATTTTGGTATAATCACTCTCGATTTATACAAGTGTAAAAAGATAAGCAAATCTACAAAAGAACTGTTACCATCCAAAAGAAATTACCTATCACGTTGGAATGCTAACATGGAAACATCTTGCAGCACTCTAAAGTATGATCAATTCATCCTGTTATAATCTAGTATTGCCATGTTATGGGGTGAAACGATGTTCCCGTTTTTAAAACTTGTTTTTTTTTCCCCTGGTGTTTTCTTTTCCAAGAGTTTTCTTCTGGGGGGAAAGCAGAGAGAGGGGGTGTTGGTTTGGGGAGGTTTTAGGAATTGCGGGAGCGGGGAGGGGAGGGTTGCTTCTTAAATCTGTGGTTTGTCTTCTATAAGAAAAGAGTGGACAGATTTCAGTGCCTTGCAGGTGCAGGTCCAGTGAGCGGGGAGACGCAAAAGCCAGTCCCCTGCAGTTCTTTGTGGCTCCGTGGATATACAGAGTGGCCACGGAGCCGCACCACACAGTCTCTGGTCACTGTGGGAGTGCAGTGTGTGCAGGGCAGACACGGCTTCCACAGCCCCGCTAGTTCACTCTGCCGGCACGGGTGCAGTGCGCACACAGTACGCACCCTGTCCCAAGCACATAGCATCAGGACCCGTGGCTGGACCTCTGTGGCATGGCGGCTGCCTTCCCCAAAGTGGCGGGCAGTGGCTGTCCTGGCACAGGTGCCTGCGGCGCTGGCCAGGGACATTTGTAGCCCCGCTGCTTAGGAAGTTAGCAACTGTGCCTGGCAGTCTTGCCATCCCCCGTGCACATGCATGGCAGCCTTCCCCATCACGTGGGAGCAGTGGCTGTGCACAGCTGCTGCTGACAACTCTCCCTGCCTGGCTGTGGGAAGCACTGGGGAGGCAGCGGCTGCCCTGGCGTTGCTGACTGGCTGGCCACAGTGCCTGCCACAGCAAAGGCAGCGGTGGCAGCCGGTAGTGGGGCTTGTGGCCCTGAGGATGCAGCAGCGGTTTTCACTGGTCTGTGCCTGCCTGTGCATGCGAACAAGGCACCAGTTGGAGATGCCAGCAGCACTCACAGTAAGTGGGGCCACTCCCTGCGGTAGCCATGCTGGCATGCAGGGCAAGGGCAGCCCAGGACAATGCCACTGTGAGAAGCGGACCAAGGGTGGCAGAGCCAGGTGACGGGAGTGTCCCTGAGGTGCCCCGTGGCACTGACAGTTGCAGCGGTGGCAGCATTCCCCCTCGGCAGGCTGCAGCCATGAGGTGTTTTCACGGGAAACTCCATCATGTTGCCTCGTGGTGAAGTCTCGGGGAAGGGGAGGTGCCCAGCCCCTTTAGCCCATCTGGAGGCAACCTGTGCTGAGAGACCCCAAAATCATGCAAGAATGGGAACCCTATAAAATCTCAAACATAGAAGGTATGCCTCTCGCTTCAGTCTCAGCTGTCATCGAAGATGCATCTCTCCATTCCCTCTGCTCTCTCGGCCTTTTCCCTTGACTCGAGCAGCAGCGCAGATGAACTGACAGCAGAGGCAGCACAGGGCTGAGGACCATGTGGTTCACCAGTGGTGGTATTTTCTTCCCTTTGGGCCCCCGGGGTTTTCTTTTCACTTTTCTATCTTCCAGGAACCCAGGAGTGTGCCATTCGGTGCCATTCCACAGCCCAGTCTCCTTCTTCCCTTGATCCACCATCCTAGCAACCAGCCCGGAGGAGCACAGTCTGTTGTTTTTTGTTGTTTGCAAAATAAATTCTGTTGGATGTTGTTGATTCTAGTGCAATCTCTCATCGTTTATAATGCCCGCTAGTGTCCAAACCAGGACATACCATAATTTATATCTTGAGTTCTATAACTTTATTGACTACAGAAAATCGGAGACTTATTTTCTTTAGAATGACTTATTCACTCTTAGTTATTTTAAATTGGTTTTTTTTTCATAGGAGAAGAATGCTTATGACTATAAATCCTTTAAAAATAGTATAAATAAAAACAAGTATTCCCATTTTAATAACTACTAAAACGTAGTTTCTGCACAGTATGTATCCTGTCATGTGTTTTCATGCATGGTATACTCTTATCATTGTCGTCAACATTAGCTTATTTCTTCAAGTTCCAGAACTTGAATTAAATTTCTTTGCAAGGCCTTTATCTTTAACAAAAGAATCACTATCAGTTTTTCACTTGATATTCATGACAAAGTTCAGAAAACTCTGCTTCACATGCAGCTAAATCTTTCTGAACCTAAATACAGAAACAATACAGATTGCATGAATCTGAAACAAATTGAGGAGAAAAATAAAAACTGTTTTGTTTAAGCTGTATGTACATTAAAAAAAAAAAAAAGTGAAATAAAAGAGTTTAAAATGTTTTTAATGCCTCCAACATGTTTTTTAGCTTCATTTCCCTTTAGTTACTGTTATATTTACATAAAAATGTCATACACTTATAAAAGCCTTTTCATTGACAGGTTTCAAAAATTGTAAGGGTACAAATTACTCTCCGATTTGACCTCTTTGACTGTCACAACACCAAAAAGACCTTATTATATCCATCCATTAAATGGGTCATCAAGGGAATAGCACAGCATTGCAGGAATTCATTGGTTATTTTGTTGCAGGGCCAGTTTCAGGAGCAATCTGTGACCAATTTCTGTAGAGGACGAGGTTTCAAATTTTGAACTCTGCTGGTTAAACAGAGTTACTGCTGTGAGTCTTTATGAAGGTTGAGCAAGTAGAATGTGCTGATCTGCCAGTTGTTCCAAAAGATTGTTGTCCTGTTGTGAGAATACTTCACCTATTTATGCATGCCTGACCTTCTAGTAGGATCCCACTGTGAGATGTGAATGTAGCCATTGTGAATAAATTGACTACAGAATTCTAAGCAACAGATATAGTAGCCAAGCTTTAGCAATTACAGGCAGCAATGCTGAATTATGTAGTCTGTTTTAAAATTACCCACACTGTTTCGAAAAAAACCCACAACTGATTACCCAGTTTCCTAACTAACTTCTATGACTGTAAACATCAAATACCTGTAATTATTCAACTCTATTTATGGGAAGGGGTTTTATGCATTTCAGACAAAAACAAATATCTAGTTACTGCTCCAGTGATTTTCTTTCAGAGTTGCTTTGTTTGGTTGTTTTTTGGGCTTTCTTTTCTGTGGAACAGCTGAGAATGAGAATGCAGTGTTACAAACATATTTGCTTGGGGAATATCATAGGAAATATGTACACCTGTCCAGTTCTTTTTCATGAGATAGTGATAAAAATCTTCTGTTTGATAAATTTTATTGCAGCTAATCCCCCCAAAATAACCAGCAGTTTGAGTAAGAATTAGTACACCTTAATGCATGTCTACTTTGCTATAGCCTCTAGATACCATAGTTCTGGTTCTGGAATACCTAAATATTGATGGTTGTACAGAATGACAGTAACAATTTACGCTTCTAGAGTGTTCCTGCATGGAAAATTGTTCTCAGTTGTATATATCTGAACTCTACATTGTTGTTGCAAAATACAGGTAACTTGAGAGGAATTACTGAATTTCGCAAATTATACATGCTTTGCAAAATTCTAAAGTACAATTTTATACATATATATATAAAAAACAAAAATACAGTTTGCTTAGGTTTTTGGTTGGGGTTTGTTTTTTCTCATTCACATTTCAGTAGAAATAAGACAGACAATTGAAAAACAAGTTTGTAAAGAATAAGAAATACTAGCATTACATGATGAAGTAATGAACTTACTCTTGATTGTGTGATTAGTATGTATCTCTCATGAATGCAGAGTGTCAGCTGTTTTCCAAGGAAGGACAGCACATGATCACCAACTCAATTGCTTACGAGATGAATCTGCAGATCTATATCTGCTTTTTAGACTTCTAAGTAAGAGTCATAAAATCAGATTAATCAGGCTCAAGAGTTTATTGGATGTAGACACTGAAATGAATAACAAAACATGAAAATGCAAAAGATGCAGTGAGGCTCAGACTGAAACAAAAGCTTAAGTGACAATCTTTCTCACCAAACCCCGGTGCTGAAGAATGCAATCAGAGAGCTGAGGTGAATTTTAATTAAAGAAAAATGTCGGAATACATTGGAGAAACTATGTCAAAGACCAGAAACATACATTTTATACCAGCCTGTGACACTACTCCGTGCTATTTAAAATACCTAGGTAATTCAAGAGAGCTGTTTCTTTAAACACAGTGTCAAAATTGTTATTTGTATCTTCAGTTTTTAGTGGAGGACTTTCTATAACTCACAAAGGTACAATTTTATGGGGTGGCCACTTTACATACTTACTATGGGGAACTGGAAGATGTGGCAATTCCTGGCCTGCTGGGAGAGTAATATAACCAAATATAGTCCAGCACCCATTTTTTATCTTCTATTTAAATATAAGGATTACTATTTTTATTTGTCCTGTGATCAACCCTAACTGCTCCCTTCTGTAAGGAGATCACTAATACTGTGGTCAGTTTTATATCACATCTACACACTGTAAAACTTGTGTATCCAGCAAGGAGTATGCCAACTTTTAGGAGATGTTGGAGAAATTTGAATGAATTTGTGTCACTCTCAAATTGAAATGAAATTTCAATATATGACATTTATTTGTCCTAAGGAATCCATTGAGAGGAATTAGAGTATTTTGTACCTGCTTACTTTCAACTGTTGTGTTTTGTTTCAATACTATTTTCAAACTAATTGAAATAGTCAGAAAACAATGATTGATTTTATTGAACTTTGACTAAATAAACTATGTTCCTGTAAAATATATCTGAAATGTCTTCATTTGTGGGAGGTAATTTTGACATACAAAATGTAGATTTAGATGTAAATCATGACATGACTATTTAGCTGACCTCTCTCATTTCATTTATTATGGATCTTTATTTCATGACCATAGCAGTTTTAAACCATGTGCATATTCCCTTTACTTTTTTATCTTTCTCTGATTTTTAAAATGTATCAAATATCAGGTATGTCATTATCTTAATTATCCTACCTTTATTATTATGTCGCCACTAAAACTCAATGCAATTAACTATTTACCTCTGTTTCAGATTATTTTACATGAAAATCTTTATTTATGCTGATAACATGTCTGTGCTTATTTCTCATTCATGTGACATCTACACCATTGAGTGAATTAAGGGGCCTGCTGTCCTCTCAGTTTAGCTATAAGCTGTAGAATGGAATTGAAATGGCTCTCAGGTGTAGGAAGTTTTGCTATAACTGTATGGAGCTTAAGGTTAGAATTAAAAAGGAATTGTAAAAGAACTGAAGGGAAGATCTAACCTTTTGTCAGATATAATGAAATTGCATTCATTTAATCAATTTTAACAATCTCACATAAAATTCTTCAGTAATCACCTTTATACTCAGTTGCTAAGATCTATTCACATTCTGTTTATCAGAGCTACACTTTTTAGGAACACTGGTAAGTTTGGACACATGATTTATTAAACAAGTTTTTCCCTTATTTAAATAACACGCATGATAAAAAGTATATAGAAGTTGGCAATTTTATTTAGATGAAAGGGTTTATGGGTATTTTTCATGGCTTAACTGTTGTGTTATTCTTTCTGATTCAGAGTTGTATTTAATGCTCTTACAGGTTTCAGAATTTATTGTGAAGATAGCAAATGGCAGCAGAGAATTCCATATATGTAAGATAATTTGATTGTTGATAGACTGTGAGATCATTAAGTTATTTCAAAGATTATTGATAAAAATGTGTTTATATTTCTCTCTCTTCTGTCCTATTGCAATTAGGAAAATAACTACCATTTTCAGAAAGGAGTATCTGAGAGTGCAAAGCACTTACAAGTGCCTTTGATATATTTCCATAGTTTGCCTTAACATTTCTAAATGTTATATATTCTTTTTATTATCGCCTTGTGAAACTTAATTCTTTTCATTAATTCTTCTGAATCAGGGATCATCAGGGTGATACTGACACCTTTGATTTTCAGTGCCCATTTATTTCAGTTCAATTAATAGTACAGGTATGACCCTTCCAGCTGCCATGGCAGACTTTTGAGCTTGGATAATGTGAACCAGTATAATGAAATATTTTAAAGAGCAAAATTATATCTAAGTAATTTTCTCTTTCAGACACAGTATTGAAATGTCTTGTGTTTGGGTAGCACTGTCATTGAATATGCAGATATGATACTATGATGCTACTTTTCTTTCAAATTAAGTTTCAGTGATAACTAAAAAACTTTTAAAGTTTCAATACTGTCTCTTTCAATTTCAGAGATGAAAATTTCAAAGGAGTTTAAAAAATGAATGTCAAAATCAAAAGTTTTATCAAGATATATTTAATTCAAGGATTTTTTTCTATTAGCTCAATTTTCTTCCTTTAATTCAGTTTATCATTCCTTACATATATATCTCTATGCTGGGAGTTTCTTCCTTTGATTGATTCAATGCATCTATCATTAGTTATTTCTCTTAGGAAGCCAAGGAATATGTTAATGAATCTTCTAGAGCAATGTGTCAGTTTTTAAAGTCCATTAACTTTCTGTGACTTTCTACATACTAACAATCATTACGTCATTATTTCCCCTGATCTGGAAATCCAATTTAAATTCCAACCATGACATTTCAGTGATGGAATATGTTCTGTAATTGCATATCTTTCTACACTCAGTATGTTACTGAAATAAGAAGTGCAAGTTACATTTTTAAGTTCACTTT
>VYZS01068598.1:0-11953 GCA_013400695.1 Neodrepanis coruscans | reverse complement strand
ATAGAATCAGCGATCATCAGCCAACAGCTTAAAAAGTAGTATTCTCAATTCAAAATACCTATATGAGAAGCTAAGATAATTATTATATAATGGCAGAAGGATTCAATTAATTGGAAAGATGGGAAATGCATTACACTAGAACAGGCTCACATGAGGGTTTGATGTTCTTAGAGAGTGTGCAAAATACAGGGATGTCGTAATCTATTGCCTACTCCTTTGGAATGGATCTGCATTAGCTCATGGAGAAAAAGGTTTTCTTGGCAGCTAAAAGCAAGTCAGGCTATCCTAGACACTAAAGAAACTTTATAATTTCTAATAAACAAGCCCTTGTATCAGAGAAATAGAGCCTGAGGAAAGAAGACAGACTTGCCAGCAGGGCAAAATAGCTTTTTCCAGGAAAAAAAAGACAGACATGATTTAAGACCTCACCAGAGGGTATTCCTTCAAATGTTTGGAAGGAGTCTTTAGATCAAATTTATCTGAGGCCAGAAAAACAGAAAAAGTGTGATGAATCAGTTTGAACAAGAGAAAGCTGGGAGAAAAGGCTTTTTTTAAAACCTTATAAGACCAGTCAAAGTTGAGCTCATAACCCCTCTGAGCCACAGTCACCTGTTATTCTATCATTTAATTCCTCGCTTCCCCTTTTTGGCTCAGCTTCCCCTTTTCTGTGCATTTCAACTAATTTTCCTTTTCTGCTGCAAATAACTGTCACCACGTGATTCAGTAAGAATATTTTTCTAGTAACTGATTTAATAAGCACCTATAAGTTCAGATCACTCTGTCAAATATTTTACTTTTTTTATAAAGCTCTGAGAGTACTGCCGGAAGAATTCAAATTCTACAGGATGAAAACATTTTGATGAAATGTAGACACACAATATAAGTCTTCTAAATCTCTCCTACACTTTTAGCTTCATAAAGTCCTTCAGTTTTTCTCTTGAATGTGCTTTCTCAATTTGCTCTCCACACATTATCCAAAACATCTGGGATTTTCCAGTTATTTACAGTCAGAGTCTGAAGGTTCGAGGCTTTTGCTTTCAACTTGAAAATTTTGGCCCAATATTACTTTGTATCACTACACTAGAATCAAGTTGAACAGACTTCTGGAATCATCTGAAAAAGTCAGTATGTCAGATGATTAATTGTAATGCTGAAAATGCAGGGGAAAAAACAACATGATTATTTATGTTGTTTTAAGCAAATCATTAATCTTGTATTTGCAGCTGAATAAACTGGAGATGACAGGTGGTTTGGGCTCTGTAGAAGACAAGTGTCACAAGGATGTAAATGTTGCGTATCTTTATTTATTGTTGCTACCAGTTCACACAAGGAATTTAGCAACAGGTGAGAGGCTGCATTGTTGTTCAATTCCAATATAAAAAGTGGCTTACTGACTGCCTGCCTGCCTGACTGACTGACTATATAATCTAGTGACAGGACAGGAAACAAAAAGAGGTAACAGATCAACCATCTCTAGTTAGTAGGAATTCATTGGGGCAATAAGGTGATCTTCTACAGATGAATCAACCCAACATTTGGACTGAAAATACTCTAAGCACATGCTCCTCACTACTTGTAAATCTGTAGCACAGATGCAAATAAATTTAAGCCTTTAAAATACTGCTGCGTTTTTTTTCTGACTAGTGAAGGATTAGCAAAAAGCAAGCAAAGGATAATGAAAATAGCTTCCAGTGCTTTTTTGTTAATACAGATTAGTAGTAGGCATAAATCAAATGCCTCTCTACTTCCCTGATCTGGAGCCAAGTATCACTGAAGTAGAGCAGATTTGCTGTTTACGCATAGATTTTGACAGCTTCATCCCTATTTGATCCATGCAGCAAAATGGGGGAATTGCCTCTCATATTCACACTCTGAGGAAAGTTTGTGCATAATCTTAGAAGATGTATTGAATCAGAATACTGCAGTCTTCTCTTCACTCAAAACTGCTCAGTACTAGAGCAGACCCTGCAGAGCTCTTGGCAAAGAGCTAGTTCTAGGTGTCTCCAGCTTTACGCTGCCAGTCCCTATGAATTACGCAACTAGAACACTAATCTATATTTGAAGAGGATTTAGACATCTGTTTTCTACTTTCATCTCAAAAGTGCTAAACCTTTGCTAAACCCTTCACACAAATCTCTGCATATACTTGTTGTACATCAAGGTAAGATCCAACCATTATTCCATTTCTTTCCCACTGGTGGTTAATCAGTTGTGCACCTGGTGCATTCGAATGGAGACACTCCAGATTGCTCCTCCGAGCATATCTGTTTCCATGCANTGAAAATCCCTTCATTCCCATTCTATTGGGTCCTTCTCTGTGCTATTTTGTATTAGATAGTGCTTATTCATGGTATTCTGGCTGTTTGTTACACAGAGCAGGGCTACCTCTGTTGATTTAACTTTGAAGGTGTAGACCTGGACAGCTAGAAACAACCAGATTCTCTTGAGCTCCTGATGGCTTGTTATTTCAAGAAGCTTTGTGATAACTTTGCCCATAAAAAAGATTAGTTTAAGAAAATTATTGTGTGGAGGATGAAGTCACTATTCCTTTTATTATTATGAAGTGGAAAACAAGCAAAGAAACATTCTTTAAATAAGAAGACTTACAAATTCTACAAGTTTTTCAAATCTCAGGAAATGATCTTTCATATGAGTGTTATAAAAGAGAAAAAATATTTTTCTCAGCTGAATAGTAAGCATAAAGTGCAAATGTTTATTTATCAAGTAGACAAAATATGACTAATCATAAACTAAAATACTAGATTAATATTATTACAGTCTAAGAAATAAGAATTCTCTCTTGCCTTCCTTTATGCTATTTTCTAGGAAGTAGAAAGAAAAAAATTTTCAGACAGCTTGACTACCTCAATCCTCTTTTAAAAATTTACCGGTATTTCAGAAAAATTGTTGAAAAACAGAGTTCTTGGAAAACTAAGAGAAGATTTGCTCCAGGAGGAGATAAGTTTCTCCCAGGTCCATGCACCTCATTTGCACAGATTTTTAGGAGGAAACCCACAGGTAATCTGACCATATCAGTAAAGTGCCACATTCCTTAGACAGAACCATCCTTTTAAGAAGTTTACCATGTTGTTAATGTCTCAAAAGGTGGGGTTTTGTTGCTTTTTGATTTAGTGGGGTGATTTTTAAATCACCTTCTATTTCCCTGCCCTCTGAACCATCTCAAGAGGGATCTCTGGTGTGGATCTGAGGAACTACATAAAGAGAACTTGTACAGTTTTTACATATGACCTTTTATGTGCTCCTCAGTCTGTATAACTCTGTAGGTGCATATTGTTCTGTGCATTTGTAGTTGATACCATGTGCATAATATAAGCTTGCACAACATGATCTGAAGGCTTCTGTAGGAGTCACTGCAGCTTGTCCATGGAAATCAGCACAGATTAGTTGTTTGAACTACTCACTTTAAAAAACTCTATTTACTGCCTGAGAGAACTCTCTTGCCTCCCACCAAAATACTTCAGGGATGTACCTCTTGCATGCTTACAATGTGTCAAATCCACTCTTCAAAGCTTTAAAATGTGAAACACCAATTCCTGTCTCATAACACATTCCTTGTTCTCTAGCAACTAGAAGTCCTTGAAAGCAATTGTAAAGGATCTAGCAGGTCAATTTCCTTCTCATCCTGAGCTGAAATAACCTCTCCTTATCTTCTGAAAAAATAGGGAACACATACCTCTTCAGGAGGCTTTGCTTTGTATTTTCATTTGCTATAATTTTAGAGTAACCATCTATGTGGACTTGCAAGAGCTATCTCATGTTCCAGAGAGAGAAGGTTTTGACACTTTTTTCATCGAATTCATGTATATTGGGGGGTTTTCCCTTCTCTGGTCAGAAAGCAGTAACTTTTCAAAGATCTTCTGCTTCAGCTCTACTTTGAGTCAAGAAAGCATTCAGAGAAGTCAACACAAGCCATTATTGTCAGTCCAATCTTGAAGTAAAAAAAAATATTTCACACTTATGCAGCAGCAAGAAAGAAGTCTGACATTCCAACTCAAGTATATATGCTTCTTTCTTTTTCAAGAAATAAAGTCTTTTGTAGAAAGGTTCATCAGGTCAAAAGATTTCAGAGGGAGGGGAAGGCTCTAGCTTATTATTTATTCTATGTTTTATCTGCTATGTGTTCCTGCTTGGCATAGTCCTGACAAAACAAATTACACTGAAAGATTGCTGCACCTATGAGAATTCACCTAGACTTGGAAACACAGCAAACTGCTCCAAGGATGCACTTTGAATGTATTAGATTTCTCTTTACGAAAATATTATTTTCTTTTTTTATTATTAATTGTAGTATAATGTCCTTTACCAAAGTCATATCTTTGCCATATGCTGTCCCTCTTTTAAATCAATTTTGCTACCTCCTGTGACAGTAGTCAATGTGTCTTGCATCAGATGCTAACTTTTTTATGCCAGAAAGCATGAAAAAATATGACACTATGAGTACTTACATGCTACTGGATAACAAAATAATTTTATTTCAAACATTATTTTACAATGTAACAGTTCTTTGCAAAATGAATTTTTCATAAAATTTGCCAATGTTTTCTACCTCAAGAAGCTTTTGTAAACTTGAACAGCTCTGTACACAAAAAGCAGGAATAATCATTGGAGCAGACATCATGGCTTAGCCTTTTCTTTTCCTGCATTACAGCAGCACAAGGCTCACTCCTTCTTGTCCTAGCCATTCCTTTCTACCTCCCTCCTGTGCACTCCCAGTGAGTCCCTGGCATGACACTGGTTCTTACAGAGAAATAAAAGGGGCTGCAGGACCAGGGAGAACATGTGTCCCAGCTCAGCTATTGGATTAATTTTGCTTTAAAGGAAAACGAAAGCCTGCATCACTCTTCTGAGAGATAAGACATAGTAGATTTGAAGCAGGTATTGTGCTGAGCTCAGTGTTCCTGAAGCCTCGGACAACTGTGAATGTCAGAGAGGAGCTTGGCACTTCTCTTCCAGGGATAGCAGAAGAGAGTAGGACACAGATCTAACTTAGCACTTCCAGTCATTGGCATATATGTAGATCTCTAGTGATCACTTGGGCTTTCTAGGGAGTCACTTAGTGAACTACAGATGTTTTTAAAAATATATCCAGTTAAGGTTAAATTTGTAGTGCTTTAAAATGAACACCACCAACAGAGAACTCAAAGAAAACCATTCTGCCTAATAACCCTTTTTGTCATAGAGAATGGCTGAAAACAGGGGCATGGTGGGGAAAGAAAAGAGAAAAAAATGTAAAGGCTCACGCTTTGTTTTGTCTATCCCATAGACCTAGACTCTATAAGAAGTACGAGACAGATGGGTGGGCATTCACTCTCAGCTCTCTATAAGCTCAGCAGCACTGGATGTGGACCAGACAGAGGCAAAACATTCCTATCTTTGGGGGATTTTAATGTATATGGAGACTAAGTGTTGGCATTTTCAAAACAGTGTGAAGATTCCCTTAGTGATGAGATGCGGTCACTGATGTTCTCTGAGTGGTGTTCAAAGGAAGAAATGATGGTACCATAGTAAAATATTAAAGAGCTTTTTGCATCCTGACACATGAAGACATACAGACAAAAGTGGAAAATTCTAACACTGGGCAGTTGCACAGGGTACCTGTGAGCCCAGCTTTGCATGGTGTCTCTTATCGTGCATAGAAGAAGGGGTACCTGCAACCTTCCTGGGTGTTGCTCTGCAGAAAGCTGACTGGCTGGCTGGTTGATTCCAGAATAGATCCCAGGAGTGATGTCATGTTTATACAGATGATCAAGAAATCTGCATCTAGGACTATTATTCTATCTGGTAATGCCTAATGTCACTCCAAGCAGATCAGACAGTGATTTCTGAACTCTGAGAATAAGAAAACTGGGTTATACATGAAGCAAATAGGAACAAAACTCAAGGCTCTGGACTTACCTGCAACTTTTAATACATTTTGATTCAATACTCATTTGAATAATGAAATGTCAAAGTCAAAGGCTTTCTTCACAGAGAGTTTCAATGAAAATAGTATTTGAAGAAAGTTCTGATGCAATATTTTAGTTTTCAAGTAGAATCTAGATGTACCCTATATATATTCTTCTTAGATTTTACAGCTATCTGAAGTGCTGAATGATACCACATTTATGAATCAAGACTATCTAAAAGTATTTAAATTAGAACTGTTCACATAACATTTCTGGCAATAAATAAAAAGTTTTAAGATACACTATTAAAATTAGGAGGAAATACAGGAGGAAAAATTATTATTGAGGAGAAACTTTGACTATATTATTAAAGGAAAAATGCTGAAGTACCAAGGTATGTCACAGTATCTGTTCTTATTATCTGTTACCAGGCCACCTCCTGCCAAGTGGCAATGGATTGCCTTCTTGTTAAGAAATTCAATGTCTTATTAATGACATTGAATAATATAATTCTATTATATATGCATAAAAATTCTGAAATCAGACAACCATTCAGCCTGTGGGTTAATTCATGGTCTCAGGATGAGCTTCCACTTCCCAGACACTGATGTTCCCTTAAAAAATAACATAATGAACATTTTGCAAACACCAGTATGCTAAAAAACAGAACAAACATCAGCTATAAGCATGCAAGCTGGGGATGCTTGTCATAAAAAATGGAGACATTTCCCAAACCTTTACTAAATTTTTTACTGGATTATTAAAACAAAGCCCCTTTCCGTTGAGGAAACGGATCTTTTTAGAATATTTTTTATTTCTGCAGTGCACTTTTACTAATAATACTGTCCAGTTCCCCCTTCATAGACTTATTTCTGCTCCTCTCTGGCCCTTGGACAAGGAATTTTTCACATTTATTTAAAGAAACTTCACTAGTCTTCTTGTTAAAATGTATCTTTGATCAGAAGTCACCCTCCAGTGTAGATAGAAATGAAGTATGTGGAGTGCTACAAACTTTTCCAGTATCCTTCCTTTCAGGAAATTAAAAGAAAGAATTCAAAGATCTCTTTGTAGACATTCATCTTTATGCTGTGCAGTAAAAATATGAACAAGCAGTGGAATAAACCTGTCATAGGTTTCCTGTGCTTAAAACTTGTAGAACAAGTATGAAATAATGAACACTATCTATCTGATTAGTTCCTTTAGTATCCTTGCATAACAAGTACAGGTGACAACTTTGAAACTATGTCCTTGGGAAAAGACACAACTTCGACTTTCATATGGTTGTTATGTAAGGCTAAGAAAGTTATTCAGTAGAAAGTGTTATTTTCTACAACTTTGCGGCAATTTAAATGCATTTTAGCTTGAGTAAGCATACATTTACTAAGCAAAATATATCACACAGGAAAGGGAAAGATTCAGCCTCAAGGGAAGAATAAATTCCAATGCAAACTTCGTGGTGTAAGAAATCATACTGGGTCATGACAGAAAGAACATACAAAAATTGTGCCTGCTTGACTTTTTCCATGTCCTGATGTCTTCAACTTTGAATTTGGAACTGAGGCATTGAAAACAAAAGGAGTACTCTTGCAGAGCCAAGATCTATATAGCCTAACACCATACATTTTGCTGACATCCCGTAATTTCACTAATACTTAAAGCAGAAGTTTTGTCCTCCATAAAGCAAAAAGCACTTTCTCTCTATAGTATTCAAGTTATGAAGACAGTCAAGCTAGCTCTTGCTAAATCAGATTCACCAGAATGAAATGTTAAAGTCAGTTTTTCTTTGAAAATATAAAGGCTCCTTATACTCTCATTTCTCTCCATGAATAAGACAAAAACTGTGTATCTATTATTGCAATTACTAAAGCAAACTTAACTAGTTTAGTAGTTTCCTGACTTTTGCAGAGTCAGGAAACAGAAAATTTTCAGATAAGTCCCATTTGGTGCCTGTAATAATGGAAATCCCATTTATAGCACATCATAATCTCAGTCATCACAAACCAATGCTTAGAGCAATACTGTGTACAGGAAATGATAATACACATTTTAGAAATAGCTCTTTAAGCATAGCCAGATACAACAGAATCAAATGTGACACATTATATTGCAGTGGGTTGACTCTGGCTGAATGTCCAGTACCTACCAAGGCCACTCCATCACTCCCCTCTGCAACTGGACAGAGGAGAGAAAATATAACAAAGGGCTCATGAGTTGAGATAGGGTCTGGGAGAGATCATTCAGTGATTACTAACACGGAAAAAACAGACTCAACTTGGGGATATTAACTGAATTTATTACTAACAAAATTAGTAGAAGGGTAATGAGAAGTAAAATAAATCTTCCCCCTCCCCCCTCCCCTTCTCTCCTTCTCACGTTCTACCTCATCCTCTCCAATGGTGCAGGGAAACAGGGAATGGGGGTTATGGTCAGTTTATCACATGTTGTTCCTGCCGCTGCTCAGTGAGAGAAGTCCTTCCCCTGCTCTTCATGGGGTCCCTCCCACTGGACACAGTCCTTCACAAACTTCTCCAGCATCAGCCTGTCCCATGGGCAACAGTTCTTTACAAACTGCTGCAACATGGGTCACTTTTCCTTGGTGTGAAGTCCTTCAGGAACAGCCTGCTCCAGGGTGGGTCATTCACAGGGCCACCAGTCCTACCAGAAAAACCTTCTCCAATGTGGTCTCCCTTCTCCATGAATCAGCAGGTCCCTGCCAGGATCCTGCTCCAACACGGGCTTCCCACAGCATTACAACCTCTTTCAAGCACCACCTGCTCCGGCATGGGTCTCTTCCACAGGCTGCAGGTGTATCTCTGCATCCCTGTGGTCCTCCATGGGCTGCAGGGGGACAGGTGCTCCACCATGGTCTTCATCACAGACTGCAGGGGAATCTCAGCTCCAGTGCCTAGAGCACCTCCTCCCCCTCCTTCTTCACTGACCTTGATATCTGCAGAGTTGTTCACATGTTCTCACTCCACTCTTCTCTGGCTGTAATTTTCATCTGCCCAATAACTTTTTTTAATCTTTAAGAATGTTATCACAGAGGTTACAACATTACCTCTGTCAGACATGGGGGAAGCTTTTAGCACCTTCTCACAGAAACCACCCTTATAGCCCCCACCACTACCAAAACTTGGCCACACAAACCAAATACATACATGTATTATACTATCATCAGAAGACATGCATAACATACTCCTAATCTTCAAATTCCAGGTGATCTGAGAAGCAGTGTGAATTATATGTTCAAGCTTTTTTCCTTTTTCTAAATAAATTTATCAGATGATAATCATAGCTTGGTTTTAGACAAAATCCATTACATAACTGATTCCCAGTGCTAGATAAATTTTAGGTCCTTTTAAAGATCCTATTGCTTTGTTATGTACTCTTTGGCAATGAAAAATTTTGCTGGTTTACTTAAATGCTAATATTACTGCTGCAATACTCAAGAGATGGCTTTTTTCCAGCAACTTGCTAGGTAAATTTTGCATGTGTAATATTGTTTGTGGCTTTGACACAGGAATATTTCCCTGCTTCATTTGAGCATGTTTTTGTGCTCAGTTCAGCCTGCGGACTTAACGCATCATCATCTGGCATCCATATGCAAATACAGATTGGAAACACTTTTAAAAACATTAATATGAAAAAGGAAAACTTATTATGCAAATTTATTAAGAAAGAGGCATACACAGAGTTACTGACCCTGTAGCCTTAGGACACAGCCCTGTGATTTCCTCCTGTGGAGGAATCTGTGGAGAATTCCCACTGCTATCAGCGAAACTTGTAGGCAATCTGGAAACCCACAGATCTATCTACTTCCGCTTTCCCTTTTCTTTGCGTCAAACTTCCTTGACAGTACACCAGTTCTAGCAAGATGTTACTGACTTCAGAGAGGCTTCTGAGTAGCAATCAGTGGAAACAAATAATTTTAATTTTTTAGTGAAATACATGTACCTGATCAAATAAATCAGTATTATTTTTACTCTTTCAAGTTTTATCCTTCCTCATACATGAGTGTTTTCACCTTTATCTCTTCTTGCACTGCATATAAAATCAGGCAAAGGCATTGCCTTCTTTCTAGAACTGTTACATTTTATCATAATACATATCATATAAATCCAGGGATTTTGACCAGCTGTAAGGAATGACTTTAATATATGTGGGCACACAGGTATGCATGTACTCACCTGTGGCTTACCTCACTCTGAGTTCTACAAATTAGGCACAACGTAACATAAAACAGATGATAAAATAAAGATATACAGAAATATTCCCTGTTAGCAACACTGTGATCTTCCTGTTCACAATTTATCAGAAATCTGAGAACAGTAACAGATTTTATTGCTATGGCAATTATAAGGGGCACAAATGTAAGTGTTTGCTAGCCCTGTGTTTGGTCACTCTCATCTCACCTACCATTGGAGTTAAAAGATTGTTGCTTGGCAGGCTTGATGTCTCCAAGTACAGCCGAGGCTCCTCCAGTTTATGGGCAGATGTCTGATTGAACACAGTACACCCGTAACCTCCAGACTGAACATCCTTTCTCCATTCTTTCTCCATTCTTTCTCAGGATGATAAATGTTTGCAGTATTTCAAAGTTCTCTGTGTCTTTCCACTGTCTATTACCAGCACTCTCCTTTCAGACTCTTTCAGTGAGACTATGCCCCAGTCCTTGTTTTCATATGATCACTTGAACAAAAATAAACTAAGGATTTTATTCCTCAAGAAGCAGCATAAAATTTTAATTGTAATTTCAAACATGGCATATTCACTTCCAGCCCATCTGTTCTTCTTCTTCCCAGATACAGCTGTGACTATGGAGTTACATATTGCCTGAGCACCAATAAACCAACGAGTTTCTCTGCTTGCATATGAAGGGTGAGTCTAAGCAGCATAACACTGTGTCAGGGAGAGATAACAAAACAAACTTGTAATAGATTAATGTGAGTATTGAAAACAGCATTGCCTGCATATTCCCTGCTGTATTATTTATAGCCAACACTGTTGTACTGCTTTCAGGACCCAAGCCAGCATCTGAGAGCTACTATCTGCACATGCAACTGTGCTGAATTACCATGCCCAGCTCAGCTGCCTAAATGGAGTCTAAAACTAATCCCATAGAGACAGTGACTTGAATGCCAGCTAATTATATGCAAAGATGAAGTTTCTCTGCATCTCCCATTTTCACTCATTAATACTCCGGTCAGAAAGCCCTGAGCACTTTCTGCTCTCTTTGCTTCCCCAACAACTGTAGAATAGGCAGGCTGTCCAGCATCCTGGTGAGTGACTCAACAGATCCCTGTAAATGGTCTCTAGTCTTCTACAGAGGCAATTTATGTGAACTGTGGTATTTCAAATTTCATCAGCACAACCATAATTTTCTTCATCCTTTTATCCCAATATTGGCAGTACAGAATCACAGAATCAACTTGGTTGGAAAAGATCTTTGAGATCCTCAAGTCCAACCTATGATCTAACACCACCTTATTAACTAAACCGTGGCACTGAGTGCCACATCCAGTCTTTTTTTAATCATTGTCTCATCTTTCAAGAAATTACTGTACACCCTGCATGCAGTGGTTTTCAGCCTGGAATATTAGATTACAAAGTGGTTGAGATAAACTATAGGAACTTCAAGGGCTTTCTACATAGAGGCAATCTGATTTTTTTTTCCAAAACATAGGCAGTTGGTATTAGCATAAAGACCTTATGGAATTAATTCTCTATAAATTTGCTGTCAAGGTAATGCCAAACACCTCAAAATTAGATCACCAATAACCAAATAAGATTTTCCCCTGAATCACAGAAAATCTATTCAGTTCCTAGGTAGATGTCGTGGTTTTACCACTAGGAGGCATGGTACTGACAAGAGAGATCAAATAGAAGCAACACACACCAAAAAAAAAAAGAAAACAAATAACAAGATTTATTTTCCACACACAGAAAACCGACAATAAAGCGCAAAGACAGACAAATTAAGCTCTTCCAGGTCCAGCAGCTGATATGGGAAAACACTAGGGTAAGACTAGGTCTTTGCCAGGGGCTCC
>VYZS01068594.1:26176-39608 GCA_013400695.1 Neodrepanis coruscans | reverse complement strand
GGCGGAGGCGGCGATCCGCTGGGCCCACGCCAGCTGACCCAGCTCGGACCACCTCCGCCGCCCTCACTGGCTTCTCCCAGCGCCGCCGCCGCTGCTGGTTCGCCCGCTGCCGCTGGCCATCATGGCGCCATCGCCCGCAGCCCCGGTGGCTCCCGGCGCGTGCCTCAGCTCCGCTCCCGACGCGGTTTCCACGGGCGCAACAGCCCGGGACCGCGGACAGCCCCGTCGGGGAGTGGTGGGGGGGAACGGTTTTATTTTTCCAACCCACAACACAATATAACTCCAAGTACATTTTCTTAGCCTTGGTAAGACCTTTGAATTGCAGGAAGGCAAAGCCCTGGTTCTCCAAAGATATTCCTAAAAGCATAAAATGTAGCAATGAGACCGGGTACCCAAGTTATTTAGGAAATTAGATGACATCAGAATTTTTGTTTTAACTATGATCAAGGCATTGTTGAGTGAAAGGAGGGAATGTAAAGCTGATTTACAGATAACAAGGACAGAAGCACCACCACAAGCCTTTACTACAGCACCCTATTCATAGAAATCAAGTCATACAATGAAGTCCACCAGGTACCATCCTTAGCATCTGCTACTGTTTCATCATCAATAAAGTTGAAAAAGTTCCATTAAAGTTGAAATATACATAATTCAGCCTTTCATAACGTAATTCATAGTAGTAAAATCAAAATAATTAAATCAACAGAAAATATTTCAAATTTACTGAAATGTTTTCCACGAACATGTTGATGAAATCAGATTAAATCAACATTATGGATGGAATTTTTTACACTAGAAACCTTTCTAGAAAGTCCAGTTGCTCTAGGTTTATGTTGATGTTAGACACAGAAAGATCTGAAAAAACTGTGGTTTTGTTGTTTTGTCTTTAACGAGGATGTACAAAGTACTTGACAGTCCATGGTGTACTGAACAGGAGGCTCCAAATTCTCCAACTCTCTGTGAAAAGGAGTAAAATGACCTGTTACATCTATCACTAGTTCCTATTGAGAAAGCTTATAAAAATAAGAACGAAATTTACTATTACAAAAACTCTCTTAGCTCAACATCAAAAAGAACAAAAAGTACGTTACATTTCAGTTTTTGCAGCCTCCTATAAAACAGAATTTTTGAGCAGGATTTTGGTGCTAAAACAACAGTCAGTCCTCACTTAAACAATTGTTTAACATACATAATGGCATCTTCACAGGTTTTAGAAAAACAGGTCCTTATTAAGGAGGCAAAACATTTTGCTCTTCACCTCTTTTGTGAAGTGATACAATCCCACTTCAGACCTTCAGCTCTCCTTTACCTGCATTATACTAGAAAATGAAATCTTTAATAAAAAGCATGAACATTTCAGCTTCTTTTATTCGCCATTCAAAGCAAAGGTTTTGAAAACCATACTTTTAGAGGACCAATGTGAATTATAGGGAAGGAATTTCTCAGAATGATAAGCCATTTGAGAACTTTGTGACTTGGGTAAAATGATAGTGTTAGTGCTGGTAATATCAGATAACATTATTTATATTAATAGTAATGTCTTTTGCCTAGAATGTAACTTTGCTGAGAATCAGTAGCTGTGCTCTGAAGTTGCAAAGTGCTGAGCATAAGGCAGTTCAAATCCTCAGTCAGCTTTTTTATGTGCTACAGTAACACAATAAAGGCAGATACCATAAAATCAAAAAGAATTTCAGTGAGGATTCTAGCTTGCTTTCTCTATTTCAAAATTGTGTAACTTTGGGCTGTTACATGAAAGTTGAAACACTTTTGCTCTTGAAATGCTGCAGAACAACTTTTGTATAACCTTTCAACTATAAGCAATAAGCAAGCTTCAACAGTCTATATATACATATACAATAAAAACACTTTTTTTTTCTGGGGTATAGTGTTCCAAAAATAAATAGGATGCAGCCTAGAGTGTCAGCAATAACATTACCCTTATTGTAGGAGACTCAATAGTACATATTAAAAAACTCAGTAATAACCATTTGGGTAAAAGAACATGTGTAAGAAAATAGAAACACTTCTATGTGTGTCCTTGTCATGCTTTTGTAACAGCTCAAAGTCCCTTAAACTGTGCAAGTCAGTCTGAGTTAGTCAAAGACAAAGGAAATCTAAGAAACAAATACCACAGAAAGAGGCTGAGATTGTACAAGCTTCCCTGTCAAGTTTTGGTCACAGAAAACGTCCTGGTTTTTTTCAGTATACAGAGAGCGCCCAGATATAGAGAGAAAATATATAGTTATATACAAAATGTTGCCATAGAAATTAAATATAAAACTAGTAAAATCCTTAACAATCCATGGATTACAGCAGATTGGTCACATAAGTGTGATCAAGCTCTGGGGAACCTTAAAATCTTACTTGATATCATCTGTGAGTTTTCCAAGCTATTCTTTTTGGAAGCACTTATTAGAAATACCCTCCTGTGAATAAAAAAGGGCTGCAAATCCTCCAGATTTTCTTTATTGTAAAATCATTAGTTGGATATCACAAAATGTTAATTCTTTTCACAGTTAGCAGTGAGTTTCTAACAAACAATTGCCACTGGGATTTTTGCTTATGGAGGACCACCACCTCCATACAAACTTTTTATGCTGACTACTTTGCTTCTTTTCTTTTGGTAATACAAGGAATTTTTTTTTCATCAAAACAAGCATGATAGCTCATTTTTGTCCTTATGTACAGTTTGTCTTTTTGTACTGACAACCTTTGACCACAAATAAGTAAATGAACTCTTGCTTATTGCTTACAGTTGAAAGCTTCTACGAAAGTTGTTCTGCAGCATTTCAAGAGCAAAAGTGTTTCAACTTTCATGTAACAGCCCAAAGTTACACAATTTTGAAATAGAGAAAGCAAGCTAGAATCCTCACTGAAATTCTTTTTGATTTTATGCCGAGGCATAACTCTAAATGTATGCTAACGTGCCGCTTGCTCCTTGGAGATCACAGCTCAGCCTTGCCAAAAATACTGGCTGAAAGTTCCCATTGTCTGCTACTCACTCAAATATTTTATTTATGATTGATTTCTTCATCAGGTTGACTGATAATTCCAGCACTCCAAGAAGTTTCTGATTCTTACACAGGACTGCTGTACAAATAACTGCTTATTTAGGTACTACTGTTTCTTATAAGACAAAACTCACAGCCTGTGCATCCCTCTTGTGGTACCTCCTGGCAAGGTAAATGCTCTCGTCCAGCTGTCCATCACAAGGGCAGTCAGTGGTACAGAAAAGTGCTCTTATTTGCTGAGAGGCCAAACACATAATAAAAGTGAGATACAGTTTCTTAGAAAAGGATGATTTTTGCAAACGTCCTTTAGCTTTGATAAAGTTTCCAGAGAAAAAGACAAGTTTGTTGTCCAGCCTTCATCAGCTATACCACCTTTTCTTGCATATGCCTAACACTGGGATGGTGTGTGGTATTAATGCACAAACATTACGAGGGATCTTTAACAAGGAAATATTTAATTCACAGAGACTGAAAAACTCAGGGCTGGAGATTGCAAACTCCAGGACTTGCTGAAACCACCAAAGCAGCTTAGTAGAATTGCTGCATTTAATCACTACAGTTGTGAAAACTGCTGTGGAATTTGCTAGCTCCCGAAGGTGGTGTTTTGCCACCCCACACAATTTACAAACCTTTCTTTATGCAGGCTATTCTGTGGTAAGACTGAAAGTTTTGAAAATGGCTGAGAGGAAGAATTTTTTTGGTTGGAATAACAGATATAAGTTGTAGGATAGAATTTTCCTTATAAATCAACAGTTTATTTCTCCCCATTCTTAAGGAACTCATGCTAAAAGTCCATTCAGAAACTGGGAACCTGCCTGAACCAAAATTAGGCAGACAGAAAACTCTAAAAAAAGAAAAAACCTGGAAACTTCCAGTGAAAAACTAGCAAACATTGAATCAACAGAAGAGTTCATTGGTAATTACTGGTACCAATTAACCTCTAACGTTTTCAGGTCCAGGTCAGACTCATGTGCAGGCAGCTGAAGGGTTTATTTCTAGTGTACCCCACCAGACCAATCACAACAAAACACAGAAGCTGTGTCTATGCCAATCAATAAAAGTGTATCATGAACCTTTTCCTGGTGTATTCCAACTGCTAATTGGGAACGGTGCTTAGCCACAGTAATTCCCAAGTCATGTTTAGGATCTGTGATTTCTTCTGCTGGCATGGATGAAAATTGCATCAGGGATTGAAGGGTAGCATCTGTCAAGAGAGGGGACATGGCGAACCTACTTTTGCTCACCCTGGGTTTGCAGGACAGTCTTCTCCCTGGCTTTCTAGTTTACCTTGACAAAGTGAGGTCAAGTTCACCAGCACAGGGAAGAACGAGTTGTCAGCATGCACAATGCCAAGTGAGTGGCACCAAAACCTGCAGATTACACCACAAATAACTTTTCCCATACTTCCAATCAGTTCCACTCACCATTTTAGAGGCAAATGAACTTTGACCATCTGTAATGGATTCTTTCTCTTGTTCTGACTAATGAAGGCATCATGTGTAGTGTAAATCGAAGTGGCTGGATATCATTAGACACTGATATTTTCCTTAGAAATCAAAATGCCTTTTTCCACAAAAGTCAGCTTACCAGTTTCAGTGTATTTATTTCACAAATGGTAAAACTAAAATTATTTTCTTTCCTTTTCAGCTACAGGCCTGGACATAGATGAAATCAACAGACTTTCTGCATTTTATGATAAGATAAACAAAGATTAAAATGAGGAGATAAAACAGAGGTGCATTTATGAATGCTAAGTTATTCCAATATTTAAATTAATTATATGTTTAACGAGTGATTGCCTCTTTTTATCTTCTGCTAACTCACAAACTAAAAAAGAGATCAGGAAACACAGCTGGGCATTTATTAATTCCCTCTACAATTAAACTTTAATCTGTTTCAAAGGATATTCGTGTTCTGTCCAATGCAGTTGCCATCCTTAAAGCAGTGATTAAAGATAAAAGATATTAACATTACTTGTAGCAACACTTTGGAGGAAATTTTTTCTCTGGAAGAAAAATACTTTGCAGCAGAAGAAGCAAAGATTTTTTTTTTATACAGTGGGTAATACACAAAATTATTTATAATTTATGTTTCTACAAACAGACAACTATCTTTCGTTTTAGTAAAACAACTTCTGTGAAGTTTATTTAAATATTTTACCTGATCTTAGCAGTCTTTAGAAAAATCAAGAAACAGAATTCTTTAATGTCATTAGCCCTCATCTGGGATTCATCATAAATAAGCCTTGATAACTTGAAAAATTTGTATAATCAAAACCAACACTTCAATCACAAGTAGCAGGTTTTTAAGTTCAAATGTTTATTAAAAGATCTAAATTCTTTCTTCTGAAAATGAGAAAGAGTAACAACAATGAACAGCAGCACTGTTTCACCTTTCCAGCAGACAAAATGCCCACTGTCAGTGGTTGCATAGATCAGTTTCTGCCTTGGACTGGACAGCAGGATCTGTCTGTCATTCTCTGGAGCAGAAATGCAATCCTGAAAGGAGGTGTCTGTAATTGAGCTACTGTGATACACTAATATCTATCAGGCCACAAGAAGCTATGGCTGTCTTGGACATTAGATTAGATCAATTTGCTATCTGGGGTGAACTCATGGAAGATGATACAGAGAGCAGCGAGCAACAATTAGTCTTCTGAAGGTGTCAGGGAGGAGACTAATCAGTAACACAGAGATCTCATGTCTAAGTAAAAATTTGAAGAACTTTTATCTTTAGTGAGATTCAAGAGCCCTAAACAAATAGGAACACCCACCTGATGAGACAGGTCTCTGTCTGGACCAGCAGGTATGGGAAATGAAGCTTCAAACCTTGACCAGCTGCCCTTGGCTGAGGGTGTTGGCAGCCTTTGTTGCAGTCACTCCACAACACTCCACAACAAGGGAGGGTCAAGCACCCTTTCAACTGCTGTTATGAAGAAGCCTCAGTAAGTGCCAGCCTTAAGAGCACGGCTCCCAAGGTCAGCAGTTTGAACAGAATAGTGAAAAAAGGGGTCATTTTCTGAGTTCAAACAAGCCTAAATGTTCTTGAGTATGGTGGTAATGTGCCAGAGGGCATACTGCTGTCCCTACCAGGGCAGAGGATGCAGCATAGATGCATTGCCCTCCAGGCGGAGGAAACTGGTAGTGCTTTCAGGTGAAGTATCTGGACCAATTGACCTCAAACTATGTAAGGAAGCAGGGAGTGACAGTAGTAGGTCAATCCTTATTGCAGGGGACAAAGGTACCACCTGCCAACTTGAAGTTTGCTGCTTGCTGGGAACCTGGGTCTCAGATGTTTTGGGGGACTGCAAAAGCTTGCCTGACACTGTGACTAGTAAATAGATGTTCTTGCATGCAGAAACCAGTGACAATGCTGGCAACCTGGAGACTATCAAAGGTCATGACAGTGTTCTAGGGGGGAAAGTCAAGGGCATGGGGATCTAAGTGATGTTCTCCTCACCTCTGTCAGCATCAAGAGAGGAGAAGGTCACTGATAATGCGTGCCCACAGTTGTGGAGCTTGTGATGGCAAAAGGATTCTTCTTTCTGTGGCCATTGAACATTTTCTGAGGATCAACATGTGCTTGAACACAGGTTAGGCCAGATGATCTCCAGAATTCCCTTCTGACCACACCTTGTATGTGATTCTATGAACCTACTATAGTAAGTACAGCAGATTTCAATGTGATCTCAGGAAAAGTATGCTTGCTTTCTACAATTTTTTGCTACAGCTAGTACTGGCAAAAATAAGCCCTACAGTCCTGATACAGCATATTGGCAGAGAAGTTTTGTATTTAAACTATGATAGAAACAAACCAAAATATTTAAAACTCAGACTCTGGTAAAAGTCTGCTTCTTGACACCACTGTCCCTCTACAGATGAGGAACAGAGCTGTACCATGCCTACTACCTTCCTGACTTGGAGATGTGCCAGTTACTGAGTTACAGACATAAATAATAGCTGTGTACTTACAGTGAGAGCAAGGAAATTTAGCTGGGATAAATGATCCTTATTCTTCCCAGCTTGTTACTGAAAGCAAAAGTAAAATGAAACAGGCCTGTTAATTGTCCTCTCTGACTGGTGTCAATCAGGCATTACTCCTCAAAGGTGGGTAGAACTACACCTTTATAAACTGAGGTAGCTAAGTAAAGAGTTTTCTCCCAATAATGAGAATTTGGTGGAAAATAATTTTTTATCAAAGTAAAAGCAAAGAGAGACCTCACCTCTTTCAATGCAGGGCTATTTATTTTGAGTCCATCAAAACCTTAGAACCAGTTCTATCTTATTTAGAACAGANTACATAACAAATGGGCAGAATTAAAAGTTCTATTACTTTTCCTCCCTAACACAAGCAGAACCTCAGGAATCCAGAATAAGGACTATAATGCTGTTTCTGGATATATTCAGTTTACATTTTCTACTGTAAAACCCCGCTGTGACGGGCAAAAAACACTGACCCCCTTCGTGTTGCAAAGACAATCGTTTTGTTGATAACAGCCTTATTTTTATACTTTTTAATAACTTAGATGTTTAACTGTTTATTCCTGCTCAGATAACTACAGCTTTAACAATAGGTTCTTTAAGACCCCCAGCTGAGGGTCTGCTGTCCACAAGCCTTCCGCAAGCCTTCTCCAATTGTATTCCTGGTCATGCTGTGTCACACGTTGGCCAAATTTGGTACGTTCCAAATTTTCCTGTTCCTGGTGAAGGCTCCCGTCCATACATGCATTTTCTTTTCTGGTTTCCTTGTCACCTGTGCAAGCTGCCAATAGCTGAGCATGTTTTGTTAGTTCACCTTACTTTATATTGCTACATCCTGCCATACTTTTTGTGCAGATGGTTTATCGTGCTGCTGGATTCGTACTTGATGTTTACCTTTGTCAAAGGCTTCTCAGAACTGACCTATTTATTGATGCAAGCACAGATCAATACATGCATTTCGTAATGAATCTGAAGTTAATTCTTTGAATGTTAACAGGCGTATACAAAGTGCATTCAGGTACTTACAATGCATCCAATTCACNCTCATGGAAGATGATACAGAGAGCAGCGAGCAACAATTAGTCTTCTGAAGGTGTCAGGGAGGAGACTAATCAGTAACACAGAGATCTCATGTCTAAGTAAAAATTTGAAGAACTTTTATCTTTAGTGAGATTCAAGAGCCCTAAACAAATAGGAACACCCACCTGATGAGACAGGTCTCTGTCTGGACCAGCAGGTATGGGAAATGAAGCTTCAAACCTTGACCAGCTGCCCTTGGCTGAGGGTGTTGGCAGCCTTTGTTGCAGTCACTCCACAACACTCCACAACAAGGGAGGGTCAAGCACCCTTTCAACTGCTGTTATGAAGAAGCCTCAGTAAGTGCCAGCCTTAAGAGCACGGCTCCCAAGGTCAGCAGTTTGAACAGAATAGTGAAAAAAGGGGTCATTTTCTGAGTTCAAACAAGCCTAAATGTTCTTGAGTATGGTGGTAATGTGCCAGAGGGCATACTGCTGTCCCTACCAGGGCAGAGGATGCAGCATAGATGCATTGCCCTCCAGGCGGAGGAAACTGGTAGTGCTTTCAGGTGAAGTATCTGGACCAATTGACCTCAAACTATGTAAGGAAGCAGGGAGTGACAGTAGTAGGTCAATCCTTATTGCAGGGGACAAAGGTACCACCTGCCAACTTGAAGTTTGCTGCTTGCTGGGAACCTGGGTCTCAGATGTTTTGGGGGACTGCAAAAGCTTGCCTGACACTGTGACTAGTAAATAGATGTTCTTGCATGCAGAAACCAGTGACAATGCTGGCAACCTGGAGACTATCAAAGGTCATGACAGTGTTCTAGGGGGGAAAGTCAAGGGCATGGGGATCTAAGTGATGTTCTCCTCACCTCTGTCAGCATCAAGAGAGGAGAAGGTCACTGATAATGCGTGCCCACAGTTGTGGAGCTTGTGATGGCAAAAGGATTCTTCTTTCTGTGGCCATTGAACATTTTCTGAGGATCAACATGTGCTTGAACACAGGTTAGGCCAGATGATCTCCAGAATTCCCTTCTGACCACACCTTGTATGTGATTCTATGAACCTACTATAGTAAGTACAGCAGATTTCAATGTGATCTCAGGAAAAGTATGCTTGCTTTCTACAATTTTTTGCTACAGCTAGTACTGGCAAAAATAAGCCCTACAGTCCTGATACAGCATATTGGCAGAGAAGTTTTGTATTTAAACTATGATAGAAACAAACCAAAATATTTAAAACTCAGACTCTGGTAAAAGTCTGCTTCTTGACACCACTGTCCCTCTACAGATGAGGAACAGAGCTGTACCATGCCTACTACCTTCCTGACTTGGAGATGTGCCAGTTACTGAGTTACAGACATAAATAATAGCTGTGTACTTACAGTGAGAGCAAGGAAATTTAGCTGGGATAAATGATCCTTATTCTTCCCAGCTTGTTACTGAAAGCAAAAGTAAAATGAAACAGGCCTGTTAATTGTCCTCTCTGACTGGTGTCAATCAGGCATTACTCCTCAAAGGTGGGTAGAACTACACCTTTATAAACTGAGGTAGCTAAGTAAAGAGTTTTCTCCCAATAATGAGAATTTGGTGGAAAATAATTTTTTATCAAAGTAAAAGCAAAGAGAGACCTCACCTCTTTCAATGCAGGGCTATTTATTTTGAGTCCATCAAAACCTTAGAACCAGTTCTATCTTATTTAGAACAGAAGAGTCAGTTGACAGTGTTCCTGAATGAGCTGGTAGAAAACAATGAAACACATCAAGATACAAGTTTATACTCAGGCTCTAACAAAATATACATATTGAATGTTATTCTAATTGCCACTTATTAATTGCCACGTAAATTAGAAAGAGTTACATAATAGCAAACCATTTACCTAACATGGTGCTGTGCATTTTCTATAAAAGAGTTGTGGGCTTCTTTTCTTCCCCTATTTTGGTTTAAAATATGACAGCTTTTGGAATTGTTAGATTAATTTGATTTGGTTTATAGTTTGGATGTGAATGGCTCATAGCCCATAAGGTCTAGCTTTACCTTTCTTAAATAATTCCTGTTTTATGGTGCAACTAGGATGCTGTGTGTATTTGTAGTGCATCTTAGAGGTATACATAACAAATGGGCAGTATTAAAAGTTCTATTACTTTTCCTTCCTAACACAAGCAGAACCTCAGGAATCCAGAATAAGGACTATAATGCTGTTTCTGGATATATTCAGTTTACATTTTCTACTGTAAAACCCCGCTGTGACGGGCAAAAAACACTGACCCCCTTCGTGTTGCAAAGACAATCGTTTTGTTGATAACAGCCTTATTTTTATACTTTTTAATAACTTAGATGTTTAACTGTTTATTCCTGCTCAGATAACTACAGCTTTAACAATAGGTTCTTTAAGACCCCCAGCTGAGGGTCTGCTGTCCACAAGCCTTCCGCAAGCCTTCTCCAATTGTATTCCTGGTCATGCTGTGTCACACGTTGGCCAAATTTGGTACGTTCCAAATTTTCCTGTTCCTGGTGAAGGCTCCCGTCCATACATGCATTTTCTTTTCTGGTTTCCTTGTCACCTGTGCAAGCTGCCAATAGCTGAGCATGTTTTGTTAGTTCACCTTACTTTATATTGCTACATCCTGCCATACTTTTTGTGCAGATGGTTTATCGTGCTGCTGGATTCGTACTTGATGTTTACCTTTGTCAAAGGCTTCTCAGAACTGACCTATTTATCGATGCAAGCACAGATCAATACATGCATTTCGTAATGAATCTGAAGTTAATTCTTTGAATGTTAACAGGCGTATACAAAGTGCATTCAGGTACTTACAATGCATCCAATTCACTATGAAAACTGAATTTACAGCAAATTATAAGAACACAAGAATGATTGTAACTTATAACAACTGCATAAAAGATGATGAGATGTTTTGTGTTTTTTTTTTAAGTGGGCAATCACAGCTGTACCAAATGGACTGGATATTTTTATTCTTCTGCCTATATGGAAGATGCATAACTGAGATACCCTCAAGGTACATGTAAACCATTTCACCAAAAAATTTATTTTTTACATCAAGTCAGAAAAAAAAATTCTCAAGTTCTTTTATGTAAAAGAATACACACATACACAAAAAGGTTCCTTTATGGAATAGATCCAGGTGAAAAGATTTGCAACAGATTTTAGATAGCAAAGTCAGTACCAGAATAAAATTCTAAAGAAAAAAAAAGATCATTTGCTACAGTGCCCTGTTTTCACTCATTCGTTGGTAAAATCTGCAAATAATTTCCTTCATTGCTGTGTCATGGTGCATGTGTTAATGGGAGGTCTTTTACTGAAAAATATTCCTCCGGCCATGTTGAAACTTTTGATTTCTCTACCCTTGCTTAGAAAATCACAAAACCATGAAAGAGAAACATCTCATGACAAAAGTAACCAATCACACATCACACATATTGAATACATGCCGTTTTCTTTTTGTTATTCTGAAATTGCTTGAGTAATTTTAAATAGTGAAGAAAAAATGTATTTTAATCCCTCTTAGTGTTAACAGTATGCAAACAAAAATACGAACTACAATCAATGAATACATGATTTACAATAACGTATTCAGCTTGTACACTTCCATAAATGCATCAAGTTCTTGAAAACAGGAAATCACAAGTCAAGTATTAAGAAATAAAGTCACCATTAATATTCCTGGAAATGCCTGTCCCATTGGATTTCCCTGTTGGTCCTCAGTTAACTTTATTTAACTCAGTTAATTGCCGTTAGTCTATTTAGAAGGCAACAATCCTATTAATAGGATTGATGCTAGGGCACAGAATAGGTTTTCTTACAAACAGTTTTTTAGCTGTGGAACTGGAGACCCTTGAGCTGTCATCTGCACTATTTAATATCAGACAGCAAGCATGCCCAGCCACATTTGGCAAATGCAGTATTGGAATCTTAACTCAGTAGGGAATTCAAAGCCCTGGAAGAGTCCGCTGTTAACCGTAAAAGAGAATATTTCATCACCCAGGATTGGCTGGCTCCTCATCATGAGAAGTCTGATTCTACCCTTTCAGCATTCCCTGAAGTTCAATAAAAAGAACTTTTGCTGTCCTCGTGTGCCTTGAGAATACATATCATCATAATATCTTTCCTTATTTTACTCTTCTTACCGGCTGTTCTATCACACACACACATATATACATATATATGTGTGTGTGCGTGTGTGTGTGTGTGTGCCTGTGTTCACATATATTTATGTATATGCTGTGTAGGCATCCTTCTTATTGCGTTACCAGAGGCTTACAGATTCCATGAACACCTCCCAATTTCTTTTATTATCTAGTTTACATTTTTCTTGCATAAATGCAAAAAGAAAATTAATGGAGGAAACAATGCCTGGGGACTCAAACAAGAGTTTTAAAATGTTGGGAGGATCTGGAAATGCAAGGCTTGCTAACAGAGGATGCTCACATTGTTAATACACTATTTCAATAGTAAGACGAAAGATCCATTGCCTGGAACTGAGCAAGTAATGTTTACCTGTTTTTGTTTTTCCCCAAATTGTTTGCTTTCATTTTTTTCTTTTTTTTTTTAATTAAATAAACAAACTATCCATCAGATTCATAAAGAAGTCATACTACTGAAGAACTGGTAAACATAAACATCTACTGTCTGAAAACATGCATTTTTTGGGGGTAGATATAGGTAATATTTTTAACAGAATATGCTTTTCCTCTTCATAGAAAAAAAAATCATTTGTATAAATGACAAATAAATAGAGTTTTTTACTTTTTAAAATAAGAACCTGAGTTCTGCACGCGTATATGTGGACAGCTGTGTGCCTTATTCTTATGGCTGAAAATAGAGCAGAAAGCATGTAGGCAGCAAGGAAAATCATGATAAAAAGATATACAGACCTATCCTATGAAATTTAATCTTTTCCGTATGTTTCACAGTGCTATGTCCTTCTCAGATACACATTTTTTATTAAATTCTCCAGAGAAGCCACTGCTTTCAGTTGATCTTTATGTTAGTGAACAGATTCTCAGAGATTAATAAGTAGTCAGGGATGTCGTGCAGATTTGTGGTTCACAGTGAGATGACAGATCAGAAGGGAAGTGTGTAGAGAGACATGATAAAGCTGTTAAGACACTGAAAAGTGTGTGGACTGGGGATGTGTGAAGAGGCTGCATTCTTAGTTTACATTTCGGGGGATGCAATACTGAAGAAAACATAAAAAATTTATTCATGTGCTGAGAAATGCTGAAATGTTAAAATGTAGAATCAATGGCCTAGAGATAAGAGGAAGATAATGAGTTTTTACTGGAGTATTTATGAAACTGTTGATGTTGTGCCAAAGTTTAAAAAAAAGCTCATCTTTTTTGTCAGGTTTTTTCCATGTTTTTGCAACATGGACACTTGCAGCAGAAACACAGATTTTTTG
>VYZS01068592.1:19246-43538 GCA_013400695.1 Neodrepanis coruscans | reverse complement strand
TATTTGTGTGTTTTCTTCATTTTAGGGTGTGTGTGTGGCTTCTCTCAGACATCTCTTGTCAAAAATCGCTAAATTTGTGGTAAAACCACGACAACTGCTTTTTTACTTTCTTGACAATGTCACTGTCAGCAGCAGCAATGTATAAACAGACTTTTCAAAGCTAATAACCTTAAATTGTGTCTCACCATTTTATATGTACAGAGAATGTTCTGGGTTGGAAGGGACATTAAAATCTTTCCAACAATCACAACTACACCAGTACTTTCCTTTTCCACATATTTTATACTAATTATTTTAATTTCTGTTGCTAAGGTAATGACTGCCACTGGAATAGCAAAGAATAGCCAGAGTGACCATGAGATTTGGCTGATGGAAAAAGTTAACACGGTAAAATTTGTTTTAAGCTTAATTACTCGATAGTCATTCCCTATCCTTTTCTTGCATAAAAATACAAATTTAAAATCACCTGTAAGAGTAAGAAGGGAGCATTCACAGTGCTCTAATCGAGAAGTAAACTGTTTTAAAAACAGAGGAACCAAATACTCTTTAGTCAGAAGAGTCTGGGCAGAGGAAAACTGAGTCAGGTCCAAATTTACATTCCCCAAGCTTATCTTAAATCATCTATATCATGCAACTAGATCCTGTGAATATGCAATGCATTTTCAAACAGCATAGCCCAGGTAAACATGTCTGCCTACTACTCCGAGGAATTCGTTTTCTGAATCTTTCTTCCCTTCACCTTTCCAGCCTTTTTCACCATGGGATAAGTGGGACTAAAAAAACTCATCTGCACTTCAATATATCTATCCTTTCAGCTGCATTTCTAAAACTATTAAATGTTGCTTATTTTAGGCCATCAGCATTTAAGATAAAAAGTTGAAATGGCAAATGGAACTTTAATCCTAGTCTCATAAGAATGTGCATTATTTTATAGTCCTCTTTGACCTTACCACTACTTCTCAAATGACAAAAAATTAACCAATTGTATCAAAAGCATGCTAAGGTAATCCTAACATGGAAGATTTTCAATAAAAGGGGAAAACAAACAGGTTGTAGTTACAGGAATACAGACACAACCTGAATCCCCTGTATGTGTTTCTAAATCTCCCAGTTTAATAACTGTTTCTACTGGATAGGTGTCTGTCACTTTGGGTATATCTGTATTGCAGAGCAGAGTAATACAAAAGCTTAACCTTAAGAAAATTCCTCTTTCTTGCAGACGGGCCTCTTCAGCTATAGTTTCAAGTATTCCCTTTTAAAACACATTTTCTATTGTTGACACTGCACACTCCTTACAAGCAGTATGCATTTTTCCTTCTCTTAAGTCTTCTCTCAGCCCTTCTTGATCAAAAAATCTCACATATGTCTGGTATAAAGTAAAATGAGCTTAAGGAGTCATGTGTCCGATAATTTTGAGAGGAGTAACTCCAGCTCTTGGGCTACCACATCAGGAAACTGCTTTTTAGAACCTAAACTTTAACTCATGCAGAAGTAAATAAGTAAAGAAAATATGGTGTAATAGTAAAGATATCCTTGAATGTATATGTCAAGTATAATATTCTTTCCTGAGACTGCAGAAGAATAGCATTAAGAGACACAGTGATTTCATTAGTGACACTCGTAATTAATTCTGAAACTCATCAATGATATTTACACATTAACATTCCTAGCTATTTTACTGCTACTCATTCTGCCAGATGCATCCAATCCATCTATGAAATTACGTTCTTAGTTTTACTCTTGCAAAACACAGTATTATTTCTCCCAATAGTCTTTTCCCAGGTAAGACTTCCAATGTTCATTTGTGCTGTAAACATATAGAAAGAAAATGTACTTAAATTGTGTGTTGAAAGCTGAAAACAGACGATATAACATTAACCTTTGTGAACAATAAAAGAAGTAACACAGGTTCTAAGTACGGTTAATCTGGGAGTTTAATTAATAGAGACATTTTAAAAAGCAGTATTTTAACCATCTTGATATGGAATTTCCGGCCAGCTTTGACCAACACAAAACCTGGGATAATTACCTTCCATTTAAGATTCTAATTGGTGTAGAGCTATAGAGACTTTTGTATTTTCATTATAGAAACCACCTAGTAATTAGATCTTTATAAACTTTTGAAACCTAGTATTTATGACAGATACCTGTTTGTGTCCTTCTTGACCAAACCCTTCAATATTTCTAAGAGGACCTAGTCGCTTTTCAAGCTGTTTTGCTACAAAGGTGTAATCTCTCAGAACTCCTTGTGTCTTCTTCCTCAAATCTGCCAGACTCACCTGACACTGCTCTGTGTTATTTTTCCCTGCTTCATGCACTGATTTTTTCTCTTAGCTGTTAACAATATCAATCTTAAACACAGAACACCTTGTAAAAATGAAGGAGATAATATTCAACACAAATAGTTAAGCTCTTAGAACAATCACTGGACTGCCATTCTGATACTACTGTAAACTCATTGAAAAATCACTAGCACAACACAAAGGACAGCAGGACCTCTTGTAAGCCTCTGGCTATAAAGAGGCCTCTAGTTAGAGATATATATATGTTGGGAATTTGTTGACAGACTTGATACTTGAATTAGCCTTTCTTGCTCTGCAACAAAGCCAAAAATCACAAAGCATGCACGGAACACATCAAGAGCGGAACAGAAAAAAGCAGCATAATTGTCATAGAGATAATAAAGTTTAATGTGAACAGTTACAAAGTAAATAAGTAAGGACTTGATGGCATCACTGCATTTTTTTTAATCTCTTTTTCACTAACCCAATAATAAATCATATTCCTAAAATGTTATTATCAATCAAAAAAAATTTTTTGTTATTATTGTGTACTTCTTGATGGTTTAATTCCAGAGGCCATTTATCTTTTTCACTCTGTATTCTTTCTCTTCAAAATGTATTTCTCTCAGTCTTCAGCTACAGAATTATATTCTCTACCTGTTTCTCTCGACCACTTCTTCTGCCTTCACGAGAGTAGGAGATACCTGCTCTACTTGTTGAAATGGATGTTGTCAGCACCAAAACTACTGAAAAACTGATAAATGTCTCATGGAGATTTTTCCCTCAAAATAGCTCCAGAAGACAGAGAAATCATATTGCAGACTAGGAAATGATGTTTGAGTTAAACTAACTTTAACTTTTGAACAAGCAACAGAGTAACCTAAACTGAGTTGCCTCTGCTTTGTGCAGAGTTGTACATGATGACTTATAGAAGTCTTGTTGAACATAAATTATTCTATGATATTATGGCTCTATGAATTAGAAATTCAATTAAAAACATTGTTTTAAAAAAATAAAATTTATACTTTCAGTCTTTCTTCCTCTCTGACTTTACTGGCTCTTCACGAAAAATGGTAAACAAACATAAACTAAAATATTCTGAAATATTACTGATTTTTATGACTCCAGGCTTTTTCCTTGTGATCCTACAACCACTACGCATGAGGTTTTATACTGTCGTTTCTTGTTATCTTTACTTAGGTTCTATATAAAGTCATTGATGGAGCTATAAGACAATGCAGTTAGGTGCACTGACAGTATAAGTCAGTTCCACTTCCTGACAGTGGAACTTCTTTACTTGCAGTCAACCTTGGGTAAATAGATACCTGAACAGAGGCAAAAGGAGTGTGATCCTGACAGGAGTATATACTCAATGTAATAATCCCTCTCACACTCTTAAACTCATTCATTGTCTTCACATCTTGTAGGACCTTTCAAACAGTCAAACAGAATTCATATGGACACATCTATGAAAGTCTTCATTCCATTAGTAAAAGGCAGGGTGTTTAGAACATCTTTTCCAACATAAAACTAAACATAAGTGTGAGTCATTTGATATCTACCTTCAGTCTTTTCAGTTTGTTATACCTTGTAACAAAGCTTCCTTCTTTAAAAGTTCTAGCTGGTACTATATGCCACTAGGCAACACAAGATGCAGAAAGGACAACATGTAATATTTTGATTTTTTTCATCATATTAATTTCTATTCATAACTGATATATAGAACAGCAGAAGATTTTTATCCTGTGTGAAAAGCTGGACACAGAAATACATCAAGTCTATGTCTGATTCTGGTATTCATTACAAACCTGTGCCTATATATACTCTACAGTCTAAGAAACTCAGATGGTAAATGGGTTGGTTGGGAGCACAGGTGAGAGATCTCTTGCCTTTTTTTAAGAGGATAAAGATTTTAGAACTGAAACTTTCAATTTCAGTTTTTCAATTTTTCTTCCCTACAAACACGCTCACTGCTTATTAAATATTGCTGGTAACTGCCATAGGCAAGAACATAAAAATCATACTGGTACTTGATAAGGATAAAAATCTGTAAGACACATTAAAGTATATGACTTGAATCATTCAAGTACTTCAACAAACAGTTGCCATTTCCTTCCAATTTAATTTTTCTGCTTCCTTCTTTACTTGTTTACTTACCCTTTCATCTTCGTTGCTTTTTTTTGTCTTTTCTTTAATCTCTGTAACAATCCCATATGCACATAACTACAAACTGTGCTCTGTATGGAGATTTAAATTCTTTTCTGTTTTGTTTTAACTTCTTATATGTCGCACTCTGACCCTACTCTTGTATGTTTCTGCCCATAGCTTACTCAAAAATCTTCAAAACCCTTTCCAATCATTGCTGGCATTTTCTTTTGTTTTGTTTATACTCACACAAGCATTCCTGAATGATATTTTTCACTTCAAAGATCTTCTCTGTCCTTTTTATAGCTCATCTCTTCCCTTGGCATTTATATTCACACATTGATACTCTCTTTCCTTACCAATCTCTTTTTTTACCTGTGTGTTACCTACATATGGAAGAATTCCACACTTCCGCTAGGTATCTTGTTCCAAATGCTAAATTTTGAACATTATTTTTCCAGTATATATAAATATATATATATATTCCAATACATAAACCTTAACATTTTAGTAAGTTTTGTCTAACATTGAATCTGAATTTTATGAATAATTTAGACAATTCATGTTTCCTTTTTTCCAGAAAGAATTAAATATTTTTGCCCTTTTCATAGCAGCCCTTACATATAAAGAGATCATTTACCCTCTGTCTTCTCAGACTAAATAATGTTCTTTCAACTTCTACATATATCTCTTACATTATATTTTAATATATTATTTTCCTCTGGATTGTCTCAGTTTGAGAAGTCCAAACACAGCTGACTTTGTCAATCCCTAGCAGAAAAATAATTTGTCCTGTCAGACATACTGCACACCTATTAATACACTCCACAATGAGCCTGTCTTGTCTTTTTTTTTTTTTTAACAGTAGAACGTTGCTGACTCACATTTATTTTATAGTCCATTACAGCCCCCAGATTCTTTTCTAAAGTGCTATTGTTTTATTGGCATGCTCCTGATTTTTTTTTTCCTACCCAAATGTAATTTTCGTTTGTCAATATTAAGTTTTCTTCTGATGGTTCCAAGACATCTCTTTAATTTGTGCTTAATTATTAATTTCTTTAATTTGACTTCTGATATTGGCCATCAAAGTGCAACCAGGTCCTTTTAGCTTGCTGACAGCTCTATATTTCATAATTTCGTTATTCACATCACTAAGAATCTGTAGAACATAAAATGCCTTTAGATCCAACAGTTAACATGAAAAAAATATTATATAACATGCGGAATTCTGCTTAAACACTATTACTTTTGGCTAGACAGATCATGACTTCTTCAGATGACTGCCTTACTCTTAAGATATCAAATAATGGAGAACCTAACACATCCTACATCCTGCTAATAGGTGTTGTCAGAACTGTATATATTTAGTCTGCACTTGTTTTAATTCTAGTCATTGATCTCAACTACCAGAGTAAGGAAATTTCATCTGTCAGGTATGCTTTTTTAGTACTAGGTTGTGCCATACCATGATCAAGTATCTTTGCTTTTTTTTTTAAATCAGTAACCTTGGTTTTTGTTTTTCGTTTTTTCCCGCTCATTTTTCCCCCAAGATACATTGTTGCGATGTTACGGATCATCTCACCTTCCTTTCGCTGGATGACGTGCCAAAGGGCTGCACAAAACGTCCTGTTTACCATAAAATCGCTGCAATACTAGTTTATCTGCCGTAACCACAACGCATTGTGAGCATGACGATATCCACCGTAAAGTTCGTCTTGTTACAGTATTTCACACGTTGTTTTCCCTTAACATTTGGGCGCACTAAACAGATTTTCAACCTCCCAACAGACCGCGCAGGGAAGCGCGGCAGCTCCGGGCACACGCGCCGAGGGGGAGGCGCGGGTGGCTCGGGCGTTCGCTTCGCGCCGGGCGTCTCCCCGTGAGGATGGCCGGGAGGCTCCGACACCGGTGCAGCTCCCTGGGGGCGTGCACGTAGGGAAAGGCTGCGCCCTGATCCCGGGGGGGGCCCGATCTCCAGCAACGGCCCCTGGTAGAACCCGCCAGGGCCCCCCAAGCGCGGCCGTGCGGCGGCGGCGTGCCGGGGCCGTCCGGTGGGGCCGTCGCCTTTAACCCGCCTACGGGGCGGGGACGTGTAGGTTTCGGCTGAACATTCTGGAGAGGAGGGGGGAGCGGCGGATGGCGAGGCGAGGCGAGGCGAGGCAAGGCGACGGAGGGCAGGGCAGAGTAGGGAAGGGAGCCGAGCCGAGCCGAGCCGAGCCGGCGTTTCCCGAGAGGAGGCGGAGGCTGAAGCGGGAGGAGGGCGGGGAGGAGGAGAGGGAGGCGGAGGCGGAGGCGGAGGCGGAGGGAGGACGCGGGGAGGTGGTTGCTGCTGGGCAGAGAGGAGTCGTACAGGAGCTGCGGCTGCGATCGGACGCCACATTCCCTCCTTACGGGGCTGGTGGTGAGGATGAGCGAGAGCTGACCCTGCCGCCTCCGCCGCCTTTGCCGTGAAGTGTCTGCTCCTTCTCCTCCCCGGCTGTGGGTGAACCTGCAGCACGGGCTCTTCGCCGACACTGGGGAGGGGGTTGGTTTGTTTGTGTGTTTGTTTAAGGCAAAGAGAGAGAAAGAGAGACATCTTCCACCCGCTGAAGCACAGTTCACTATGATCGTACTCGCATCCAGCACTGGAAGCCGGTTGGATTTCGTGTCTCAGTCCAGGGTGTTTTTCTTGCAAACCTTCATTTGGATTTTATGTGCTACAGTGTGCAAAGCGGAGCAGTATTTCAATGTGGAGGTAAGATCAGCCGGATGCCTGTGCTAGCATGTGTGCTTTCCCCTCTCCCTTTCCTCCCTTCCTTTTTTTTATGTTCCTTAAATCAAATCAAATAGCCAGCCAGCCATGTCTTCCAGCAGCCAGGGCATACGTCTGTATAGGCTTTCCTTCTAGCAGCCGGTAGCTTAGCTCCCCTCCCTGAGTTCCCCTGCCTGATGGATGCGTTTCAGCCGGAGATCCCGTTATCCCGGCGGCGCGGTGCCGGGCCCTGGAGCGCAGTCCGTGCCTCCCTCTGACCTCGCCCAGGGAAACGGGAAACCCTCACCCGGGCACGGAGGAAAGCTGAGACGCAGTGTGTACGCTCTGCTCAGGGAAGGCTCTGTTAATGTCTTAGACTTAAGATACCGCTGTATCGCTGAGCCACCCTGGCCTTTTTTTTTTTTTTTCCTCGCAAAGAAGAATGAATGAAAGAGGATTATGGGGATAGGAGGAAGGAAACTTGAGATTTTTGGTACGTTTCTTTGTGGTAGAGTATTTGAAAAAAAAAAAAGATCCTTTTCCATTTAAATGTAACAGAGTTGCGACTAGAAATAGTGAAACAAACGGCATAAAGGTGATACTACAGCGGGGAAGTTAGAGGGTGTGGAGGACAAGGAAACAGTATTTTTCCAAGTGAAAATGAAGATTAAAACTTGGGGATACCTAGATGGAGCAAACCGTAAGAGTTTACAGGGACAAATCAGTGAATGTACCTTTCCAGTCACCTTTGTCTAAGCTCCCACTTTCCCATTGGGAGTTTTTACATAATGCTTTCTATTAACTAATGTTCCTTTATTGACTTTTATCACTCTTGCATATATTTTTTTCCATCCTGCCATTCTGTTTGTTCTGCTATGAGCCCTTACTCTGTTTCAGTGTGATGTGTCTATTCTGTTCTTTCCCTGTCTATTCAACTTTTAAATTTTTCTTGTTATGTCTCTGTAATTTATATGTGCTCTTTCAACTTCTAATAAGTAATTCTGGTTTTCTGTTAGATTGCTGTGTTTCTTCACTTTCTTCTGTCCTGCCAACCCCACTCAAACTTTCTGCTGCACCTATACACCAGCCTTTATTGTTTCTAATCTCTTTCATCTTCTGGTTTCCCATAATCCGTTCTCTCAGAGAAATGAATTCTCTGTCTCTTCCTCTGTCTAACACATATGCACACTTGCTTGTTTTATGTGAGCTCTTATTCTCACCCAGTGACGCTCATTCTTGCTCCTGCCACTGGCAAGATTGCTGGTGGAGATGCTCCTCTGTTCCTGGACTGTCTCTCTTTTTGTCTGAAGTTCTTACCTGTACGTCTTCTCCCTCTGCCTCATGCAAGATCATTTTAAATGTATGAAGAATCACTTTTTCTCTCTTCATGTCTGCTTTCATCCTAGTCGTTCCTTCTCTATAGGCTGTTTCCTTTGCCAGAAGCAATTCCCTCAGCTTATCAACACTCATCCACAGCTTCTGTCTTTGACTTCCAGAAACTATTGTCTTTTTACTCCATCACTAAGATCTCCCCTGATTATAAATCTGAGCCTTTTGTTCTCTGCCATCTGCATTCTAGTCACTTTTTTATTCCTTATCACAAATAAGCACCACCTCTGCTTCTGTTTGATGCTAAGCTTTCTGAGGCAAGACTCATGTCTTCTCACATGTTTGTGTGGTGTGTACCATGTTCAGGTCTGAAGTACAATTGTGAGACTTTTGCTATATAAATATTAAAACCACAAATTTCAAAGCATTGAAGTTTTATCCTTCTTTTGCTCATGTCCTCGGCTGCCTTCTTTATTGATGAGCAGGGGAAGGCAGCGTGGAAAAGAGGAAGTTGCTCTCTGTATCCTCTCCAGGCTTCACAGGCTGGCCCCCTGTGGAGTGTAGGGATGAAATTCCAGCGACAGAACTTTCTCCTCCCACAGCAGTCTGCTTTGCTGGCATCTGGCTCTGCTGGAGAGACGGGCGGCAGATGGAGCTAGTGTGGGAGGAGAAAAAGATTGGTTTAGTCAAGTGGAATATGAGCAGGAGGCCAGCTTCAGTCAGGAGGAGGTTTTATGAGGAAAGAAGGGAAACACTTTCATTTTTGCCACCTCTTCCATATGGAAAACAGGACATTTTGAGGGCAAAGTCAATATTAGGAGCAAGAAACACTGTTGGATGGAATGAAGTAGCATGTATATGTGATGAGAGAACATATTTCTCCTTTCTGAAATATGCCAGTTCCCATTCTTCTTCCTAGCCCTTCTGAAACAAAGTGTGTTGTCATATGCCAACACTTTCAGTCTGTTAATATTTAAATCTGAGCCACACATTCCCTAGAGACAGAAGAGTATTCCAGGGAATTACTGTGGTATTTGAGAGTTGTCCTAATATGGGGCTTTTACTAAGGCCACTTCCTTTGACAGCTGCCACTTACATGGTACTGGGCTAAATGAACCTGAGATTTGGCCCAGAACAGACATTGCCGTGTTCACATTGTTTGGATAGTGCTGAAAATTCAATTTTGTTTTTGCTGAGACTAGCTAAGTCTAAAAGCATGGGAAATTAGAGGTAAAGGACTTGGCAACAGCAAGTACATATTGTGCTGTGCAATTCTGTGTGTCAGCACAAGTGTGTAAAGCAGTTGTACTTTCTAGTAAAGCGTGAAAATATAACAAAGATGTCTTAGGACAGTAAGGATAAATATGCAAAGTAGGCTTCAGGAAAGAATGGGGTACATATAGTTGAATGAAGCGTCACTGAAAAATGCTTAGGACGGTTGTAAAGCAGCCTTTTTTTTCATTCTTTCTTGTCTTAAAATAAAGTACGGATAATACCTGTAGCACATGGTAAAATGTGGAGATCATTTACTTTTTATTGTTGTGCTGTCTTGTTGAATCCACATTCCTAGTTGATAAGTAAAGTCTGTGTAGTTGTGTTTAATTTTTTGATTGATTTGTTTTAATGCTTGAGCCAGGGCAATTCTTTGGAGATACAACTGTAGCTCAAAGATATTAAGTAATAATGTTACCTTTTAAAAGTAAAACAAAAAGCTGAAGTTTACAAGCTTGTATGTACATTACTGTTCCTTGTAATTTGATTGTCTCTCTGTGAAATTTCTAGTAGCCAAACCACCGAATGGATGAATTCCTCATGTTTCCTCAATGATAGCTGAGTTGTCAGTCCTGAAATACACTCATGTTTGCGGTATTTCGTGTAATAGACACAGCTGAGTAGGATTCAGATCATGGAGTATGGCACACGGAAGGGGCACACTTGCATTCTATATCAGTGGGAAATTTGTGGTAAAGCTGCATAAGAGATTTACTGATAGGTTAAGAAATCATGATGAAATTTTAGTCTCATGTGAAGGAAGATTTTGCCATTAATTTTCAAAGTTCATTGATTACCAGTGGCCTTTTTGTGAGGCTTTGTTTCTGACATCATGAGACAAACTAAGGGCTACACTGTTAACTCCCTCATCTCAGGCTGAACTATTGATCCAAAACAATTTCTTCATTGACTAAGTGTATTAGTGGAAAACTATGTCATCAGTCTAGACTTTTGCTTCTTTTTTCTATTGTTTTTGTACACTAGCAGAGGAGGATGTCTCTCACTGAGATAGTGAATGGAATAACAGTTATTAAAAGAACATTTTAAAAGTAAAACTGGATCAAATACATAAAAGATAATTTGTTACTAAAAAATGATAGAGCAACCTTCTTCCCCCACTGGATCCTTCACAATAGTAATAATATTTAGTGTTGTCCAAAGATAACTCTTTTGCATATTACTGGGAGTGTCTGTAGATGATGTTTCAAAAGTATCATCCATCTAGTTTCTCTCTCTGTCTCTATGTATACATACATGTATTATTTCAGCTGGTATTATTATGTAAATTTATCTTTTAATCTCATTTTATATTCTTAAATAATAAGTATGTGTATATTTATTTAACTATTAAATATTCAATATGAAAAATGAAAACCAATGTCACCGTTTTGTTAAGGGAAAAATGGTTCTTGAAACAAGAATATCTTGGTCAGAAGACAGGATCAGCATAAATCTAGAATATGATTAATCTCCTGAACCTAGTACTGCTTACTGTTACTCAGCTGGGTATTTGCCTAAACCCTGTTGAGAAAAGAAGGATTTTTAGAGTTGTATCCTGTGTTTCATTGATTGTATCTGTGATGTGGGAAGCAGTAGAGAGAAAGCATACTTCATCTTCTCTCTCCTCAAGCTGGCAGTTATGCTAGTCTATTTTGCTTCTTCTAATGCTAAATGTATAGACTTGAAACCCTAGAGAAGATCTTAAAATGACACTTATTTTAGTGTGAGCAGCTCTTTAAAAGAATACAGTCATCTTCCATTTTCAGAAGTGGCATAGTTAAATTGCATATTGTGGAACAAAGTACAGTGGAATCCAAACTTCAGAAAAAACGCTATCGGATTCCTCCATGGTAAAAAATGCTTGAAAACCCCATTGTTTCCACTGTTAATAAATTTTGCAATTAGCCTCCAGCTCCTCCTGAATGGCAATACATGACCTTTTATTCCATAAGCTTTTAGTCCTTTAAGCGTAAAACCAGACTAGTGTCATTCTTCAGCTGGCAATTTAAATGGAATAATCATTTGGGAGGGGGAAAAAATTCTTCCAATATCACCTTCACACACTTTAAAAGTAGTAGGCTTGGTTATGAGATTTGTAAGCACACCACAGAAATTTTAGAATTTGTTAAAATGCAATCTGAACGCTATGGAGAAACAGTTAAGGTGGCTTTGGTATCGATAATGCCGTGTGTTCCCAAAGGAATTTACAGGATCTCCTCCATTGTTTTCAGTTGCAGTCAGTATGCATGATTCTCACTTATTTAAATTCTGAATCTAACTCTTTCATAAGTTATCGACTAAATGAACTGGACTTTTATTAGAAGAAGTTCAAATAGAAATTATTAGAAGGATGGAAAGGAGTTGCTGAAACAGGTGATGAAGGTGGTTAATGAGTGAAATAGTCAAGAAAAATATAGATATAAAGTGGTATATTTCCTATTTGATTATTAGTGAAATGGAGATATGAAGAAAACCTCCTGTAAAGGCCTCTGATGAACAGATATATCTTGATAAGAAAAATAATTGGAAAGTCATCTGTCTGATGGATAGGCAACAGAATGCTTTTCTATCAAAGAAGATGAATGTCTTCTATATAATGAACTGGCTTTCATTTGATATGAAGAAATATGTGTGTAGACTACTAGTTGTCAGTATACATTTTCTGTTGCAAAGTATGAGATTATTTTGTGCTACTGCAGTTTCAGGGAAGTTCATGGATTCTGTTGCATGTATTTTGTTCAAAGACAGGTTGAAAAGATGGTTCCACTTCTCATGGATTCATAGCTGATGTAATATGCTAGACCTTAGGTGCAATATAATTGTAGTTCATCTTGTTTTCCTTTTGCAAATTTTTGACAGTTTAGTGTTTAAGCATCAGAGCTATTAGTGAATTTAAATTCTTTTGAAGAAAAGAAATAAAATGATTGAAGAGAATTATGTAATCACATTATATAGTGCAAGATAAACCTACAAAAGCATGTATTTATAATGTTTTCTGACATGAGGCCTTACTAAAATAAACACACAATTTATTAGCCCACCAGTAAACCCTGAACAAGCCCAAGATCTCCCCATTCCATTATTTAGAAAGCATGATGTAAAACTCCTGCATTACCATTCATTGTTTCTTCAGAGTGGATATACTATGTTCTTTAACTGGTTTAAGATTTATGCTCCTCTTTGTCAGTTGTATTTGAATCCATCTAAAAGGTCAGTTCTTGCTGTAGGCACCTCAGCTCTGCTTATGCACTCAGCAAGACTGTGTTGTAAGAGTTTATAAAGATAGAATGTGGTATTATATAGATTTTAAAGCATTTCAAGCTGCATCTGGTTTTAGTATTTTAAAGTCTGTCTCATTCTTCTACTTTACTGAATGATAATTTTGTGGTATTAAACACTGGAGGACTTTTGTGTTGGTACTGGAAGATTCTTAAGGAAACAATGTAACTTTAAAAATAATTGCCTTATTTATTTTGCATAAATCTTCTCAGCCTCTGATTTGGATTTTTGTTTTTTATCAAGCCTGTTTACCATGATGAAACACTGTTGACTGTAATTTGAAGGGGAAAGTTTAGTCTGTTTAATTTGTAATCTGCGATTTGTCAAATGACAGATTTGGTTTCATTTTGTATGAAGAAGACCAGGATTAGTGTTGCAAATGTGATTTTGATTGCCACTGAAATGGATTTGAAAAATAATTATGATTAGAGCTTTATTTTTTAAAGAGAGGTCATGCTATTTGGAACCTTTATTTGTTGGTTGCTGGGCAACTGTTTATTCATGTTCTTGCTTATCATCATTCATTATAAGTATCTTTACCATACAGTAAGAGCAATTAAGTGGTAACAATTTATTTCTGTGATGAACTAAAATTGATGTGAATTACAGATAAAGAAAAAATATTTCTGTGGTTTTACTTATTAACCAAAACTGTTGGTGCAATGTTTCTTTGCTTATTAACATCTGGTTTATACCAGCTGAGGAGTTATCTGTACTTCAGCTGTTATCATGTTTCTAGCATACCTTTTGGGGTATTACCGCACATAATTGAACTAGAGGCTTATTCAGGTGTTTTTGCCATGTTTAAAATCTCCTGTTAATTTCAAGATCAAGGCTTCAGGGTGTGAGGAAACTTATGCCTGGTTGATTTCAGTGCTTCACATTAGGCAATCCAATCTCAAGTGCTGAGTCTTGAATCCAGTTATTGGGAAAGAGAGTTAACATTTGGGAGTTAAAGCTGCTGTGGTAGGGGATGTGCAGCTGAAGCAATAAGCCGCAATAGCTCTGAAGAACATTAAAGTCACTTGATGCTTTCTCTCTGTAGAACAATAGCAGTTTTTATTACACAGTGAAAAAAAAACATTCATAAAGCATATGATTTGACAACTGTTTTGTAACTGCGGATGAAAACCGTTTTGCTTTCTGTATTAATTCATTGTGAATAATATCACAATCGACCCTTATGTAGAATCCCAGTGTGGAATGGGATGGTCGGGCTATGGAGTATTTGTAGAAAATATCTTTGTAAGGAAAGTTGGAGAAAATTCCTAATGGATGCATCTTAAAAGAACATCTGCACTGCATGGCCAGGATGGAAGTAGATTTGTGGCTCTGCTGCTACCTCTTGGTAGCAACCTCTCTACTGGTTGATTCAGAGCTTTGGAAAAGAGGCCATCTCTATCCACAAGAATCACAAGAAGGTGATCAGGAGTCATCAGCATGGATTTGCTAAAGGTAAATCATGCTTGACCAACCTGGTTGCTTTCTATGATGAAACAAGTACCTGGACAGATGAGGGGACAGCAGTGGATATTGTCAACCTCGACTTCAGCAAGGCTTTTGACACTGTCTCACAACATCCTCATAGGCAAATTCAGGAAGTGTGGACTGGATGAGTAGGCAGTGAGATGGACTGAGAACTGTCTGAACAGCAGATCCCAGAGGGTTGTAAGCATTGTAATCAGTGGCACAGCATGTAGTTGGAGGCCTGTCACTAGCGGTGTACCCCAAGGTTCAATACTGGGCCCAGTATTTTTTAACTTAGTTATTGGTGACTTCGGTAAAGGGGCAGGTGCCTCTTCAGCAAGTTCAGTGATGACACAAATCTAGGAGGAATAACTAATATCCCAGAGTGCTGTGTAGCCCTTGAGAAGAACCTCAACAAATTGAAGAGATGGTCAGAGAAGAGCTGTTTGAAATTCAGCAAAGGCAAATGTAGGGTCCTGCATCTGAGAATATATAACCCCACACACCAGCACAGTCTGGAGGCTAACCTACTGGAAAGCAGGTCTGTGAAGAAGAACCTGGTAGTCCTGATGGACAAGTTATCCATGAGCCAGCAGTGTCCTTGTGGCCAAGAAGGCAAATGTTATCCTGGGGTGTATTAGGAAGAGCACTGTCAGTGGGTTGAGGGAGATGATCCTGTCACTTTGCTGAGCCCTAGTGAGGCTACATCTGGAGTGCTGTGTCCAGTTCTGAGCCCTTCAGTACAAGACAGACATGGAATTACTGGTGCTTGTCTAGCAGAGGGAAAGAAGGATGATTAAGGGGTGGGAGCATCTCTCTTTCGAGGACAGGCTGAGAGTGTTGGGTGTGTTCAGCCTTGAAAAGAAATGACTGAAAGAGGACCTTATCAATGTCTGTAAGTATCTGAAGGAAGGGTGTCAAGAAGATGGAGCCAGGCATTGGTGGTGCCAAGCAGTGGTATGGGAAGAACCTGATGCACTAGGAATTCCACCTGAATTTGAGGAAGAACTTCTTTTCTCTGCAGGTAACTACGACTGGAACAAGTTGCCCAGAGAGGTTTTGGAGTCTCCCTCAGTGGAGATATTCAAGAACCATCTAGATGCAATCCTGTGCAATGTGGTCTAGGATGACCCTGCTTGAGCAGGGATATTGGACCTGATATTGGACCTGATGACCAATTTTGGTCCCTTCCAACTTTACTCATTCTTTGAATCTGTGGAAGAATGTCTCTATGAAACTGGTGTCCTCTTCTTTGAGCTTCTGGTTGTATTAACTCATCAGTACTTTTCATACCATGCCACAGTTATGAGGAACAAAGTAACTGGTGTAAGACAAATCCATATCAATTTTCACAGATTTTACCACCAGTGACATGTTTGTAATATATGAAGATGCTGTGTTACGTGTTTTTCCCTTTTATGAAACAGTTGATCTGGTTTCAAAGCTGTATAGAGAAGAAATGCTAACTTCAGAAAATCTTGTCTTTTTTCTCATGATCTTGAAGAGAAGAAGTTGTTTTATTTCATTGGTGCTTTTTATTTTTGCTGGCATGTAATTACAAATCCACTTACAAGTGTGAAATATAGGTTGTCAAAAATTACAAATTACTTTTCAGAAAATTACGAGCTAAAAGGCAAACAGAAAATTATCAATGTCTTTAAAACATAGATGGTAAAATGGAAAAACAATCCTCCCTTTCAATGGGGAGGAAGATACTTCATTTAAATATATTGATAGATATTTGCAAAACAAAAGAGGAGATTACTTTCTTTCTGTATGGCATCCAAATCTGAAGGTTATGATCCTGTCGCCTTTTTCTTTCTGACCTCAGACAATGGTTGTGTAATACTCTTCTAGGAAATTGCTTTGACTCTCTGTGTTTGCAGAGAAAGTAGACTGTATTTGTCTATGGCATGGTTTGGGTTTAATTGCAAGTGAAACAAATGATTTTTCACATAATGAAATCTATTATTATTACTAGAAGTAATAGAATTACATTGCTAACTGTACACCATCATTTTGGTCTTGGCAAGTGAGACTTTTTTTCTTTCCTTCTATGTATTTATTTTTCATATATTTTTCATAAAAAAATGAAATAATAATTAAAAAAACATCCCAGAACAGCGTTCAATTTTTGGTTTTCCTTATTGATTATGAAGTGCTGGACTCTGATTCTGTCCTTCATTACTAGTACATGAGATGTCAGCTTTGGAAAGATTTTTATTATATTTTTCTCTATTGCATATGTATTTAAATATGTAGGGAAAAGGATATAACGTAAGTTACTGAGGCATTGTGCTGGTTGATGCAGATTGAGCTGGACACACAATCATGAGTCTTAATATTGATCATGTAGCTTATCTGTCTTTATAGCCAGGCTCGCACAAATGTGCATTGAACTAATTGAAGAGTATTTTCAACCTTTTTCAATACATATCAAGAACAATAGAAGAGAAGTGGTGTAAAAGAGCCAGGAATATGTCTTCATTATTCACTTATCTTTGGACCATTTCACTTTTTTTCATACAATGTATTAGAGGAATATCATAAAATATAAATACAGCATTGCAATTTAATCATCTGTGTAATCATTCCAGGAGTGAATAAATTCAAGAGACGAGTACCAGAGCAGAAAAGGTAAAAAACATGTCTATACACTTTGAACCTTGGTTTTGAGGTGTTTTTGAGTTTTGTTTTGGTCTTTTAAAATATAAGTACTAAAACTTGGTAGACAACATTTTTAGGATTAAGTGAAGGATGCTGTTAGATGAGTGAAGACAGAGAGTATCACAGTCTCTTTCAGGATGAAAGTTTGAACAAGATAATTTTTGTTACCCAAATTTGAAAACAGTCTACCTCAAGATGTTTTTAAATAAATATAAAATTCTGAACAAATAAGTTGATTTTGGATCAGATTGTAAATATTACACAATGCAAAACTAAAAGCTGTTTTCTTTTTGGATGAACATACTCTTAAATAAGTAAATTGTTCCACAAACATTCATATTTCCTTGTTATCACAGTACCTCAGCTTCTTTTTTATTTGAATATTTGTGGATTTTTGTGAAATACAATAAAAAAGTCACTGCTCCAGATATTTAATGGCAGACAGGCAGACATGCTGCTTACATGTTCCTGGATGTTAAAAACTTAATGGTAGGAGGATTAGGCAAATAAGACTTGCTGTTAAGTATGTTAAGTATGATAGAAGTGGAAACTGAATCTTGTTCTTCAACATTTGTTTACCATGTGTTCAGTTTACGACCCTCCTTCTTTCCCATTTTCTCCTTACTTTTCTTTTCCTTCTTTTCCTCTTACTTTTTTTTTCTTTCTTTTCCTTCAATTTGTCTTCCTACAGACCATTACCTGCAGCCAAGTAACATCACCAATCATTATTGAACCATAGAATTGGAAATATTAGAGATGGGAAAAACTTATCAAGAACCTGTTTCTCTGCCAGTGCATGATTACTGAGTAAAGCAATGTAGCAAATATAGCTGGAGTTTTGCCAAGTTTTAAAATCCACAGTGATGGGACTTCAGAATTTGAAATTAAAAAAAACCACGAACAAGCAAAGCATGATAAAAGTACAGTAAAGAATACTACAATGGAAGAATTCTCTTAAATAGACTTTTCCTTTGGCTACTGGCAGCAGTTAGAAGTTGGCTCAGGTTAGGCAATTTTTGATTGTTAGATATGTCTGTCCTATAATCCAAGATGACAGGAGCTGTATATGAGCATAGATGGCAAGCACTGATTGATAATTCAGTGTATTTCTTTGGCTTTACAGATCGAAAAATACAGAAAAGGCAGACAGAATTGAGGAATTGATTTATATTTTCACTCTATTTGAAATACTTAGTACAGTTGAAATGGACTAACACTGCCTGATTGTAAAATATTTGTAGATTTCTGACACATCTCAGGAAAGCTTGGCTAGTTTGTGATGATTTTCTTGAAGTACTATACCTTTTTGTATTTAAGTATAACTACCTATTAATAAAATTGGATACTAGTAGAAGTTTAATGGATATCTAGATAATACTCTCTGTCAAAAAGTGTTATTTTGGTATTTCACACATGACATCATTAGTATGGTCACAAACACAGACTTAAAGGTGCCCATGACACTGGCAAATATGAGCAATCATGATGCCCATGCTTTGCAAATGATGTAACACTTGCAAAACAAGGAAAGGTTGAGTTTTTTTGTTGATATGCATCCTGATGATATTTATGGAGGATGAGTTGCATGAGGTATGTTTTCCAGCAAATGTGCAAGTTGCTAGGTTAGATGGGGAAAAGGATTCAGTTAGAGAAAACAGTACTTAAATTTAAGTGGTCAAATGTTCTTTACATGTTTCCTATATTTTAATAACAGTCCTGATCCCTGAATTCAATGAAACAGCCATCCAACTAGTTAATATGCACCAATTCAACCAACCAACCGGTTAATGTATGTATCAGAGTGACTTGAACTTTTTTCTGAACTCTGACGTTGATGTTGACTAGTAGTGTGATTCAGTTGCTTACATGTAGGTATCCAGCACCTTTCAAGGTGCCCTTGGTTGAAAGGTGCAGAAGGGCTGCAGAAATATTATGGGACCAAAGAAAGCTTCATCTTTTTGAGCTAGCAACAGGAAGCTAGTCTGTGTGTCCTAAGTCTTCTCATATGACACTAGGTGTTTCTGTTTAGGTAACTAAATCCTTTTCCTAATTTTAAGTAATGATGGTGAGTGTTGAGATCTATATCTGTGGGGCTCCCCCAGGTAGACATTGGCATTCAGATGTCATAATTTGGGGTTGAATCCCTTCCCCCTGCAATGGTAGGATTCATTATGCTTGGGTAGGAATGGGGTGCTTGTTTAGTCCCTATGGTCTGACTTGCTTGGTCTCCAGATAATTGTTCCAGAAAACCGTGGGCCTCCTAAAGGTCTCATGATACCTTCAATCACCTGGATAATGTAGATCATCCTAGATCACACCAGACATCTCTACTCATGACAAAATCATGAGCAGAACTCTTTTCCTAGGTCACTACATTTTTTACCCTGTCACTCTGGTGTCCTGCACATTATTAAATATATATATTAAACATATTTATCCTTTAGGACAAGAGATTAAGACTATCTTATGTCTTTAGATCTCATGTATTCCAAGTATTAAGATAGGGATTTAAAGGATACAATGTTTCTCTACTGGTAACAAGGCAGTTTTGCCTTCAGCCAAAACGAGACCAGGCCTGGGCCTATTTAAATCCATGTAAAACGTTACCTAATTTAGAGCAAATAATTATGTCAGGTTTTAAAAACTTAGTGCTTCTGACTGTTATTTGATGCCTTACCAGTTTTAAAGGGTGTCTTTCCTTCCTAAGCTTGCAGACCTCGAAACAGCTATCATCCTTTAGGGGAGAGAACAGAAATTTAGGCATTTTTATAAAAATTAAGTGTTTAGAAAATATATTTCAGAAGAATAAGCTCACTAAGTGTCTGTTGTCTAATAGACAATTCCCAAATAGATAAAAATGAAAATGACAGTTTAATAATTTCTTTGGATAAGAGCCCTAGGCTCTCCAGAATAATTATCTGTATTTTCAAGGACTTTTGTTATGTAAAGTAAAATGTGGATTAACCCAACAGATATTTACATTTCTGTGTTAGCACCATAATTTATATATCATCATACCCATGTAGGTAACTCAATTGGTTTATTTATACTACTTGCTTTAGGTATTCAAAACTGTGATATTGTTTAAGAATAAGAGTGTAATTGGCCAGCTTGTATTTACATGTTTGCTTATTTACTTAATTTTTAAGTTCAAAATTTGAAATACCTGAATATGCTATTCGACGTACTATTTAAATGAGTTTTCTGCTATTGTGTAATCATAGAGAGACTATATCTACTGTTGATTTTTAGGTCTGCATTTGTGAAGGAATCTTTTAATTCAGAAGATATTTCTGTGTAATCTTTAGCTCTACTCTATGTTTTTTTGCTGATAGGCTCAATTAGAGAAAAAACCAGTATTTTATATCCTTTGTGAATAGTTCCATCATTTTGCCTGACTTTTTATCCCAGCAGTCAAAATCTTCGTAGTTTAAGTTCAAGTTCTTCGTAGATTAATTGCTTAGATGCCTTTTCCACTGAGATGTGAGAGAATTTTTCTACATGAAAGATCTTCCTGAGGAGGTGATGTTAATTTAATTTGAACCTACAAATAAAGATTTTGTTTCCTTAAGAGATTTTGGGGTTTTTTTGGTTTTGGGATTTTTTTTAATGTTGTTATGAATATTTCCTTTCTTGTCTAAATTTTCAGCAGCAATGGAAATGATTCTTAAGGTGAAACTAAGCTTTTAAAATGTTAGAAGAATTACATGTTTTGTAAACCTTACAAGTGATGAAGGACAGCAACTATAGCTTTTCTCATATCCCAACTTTAGTAATAAAGCAGAGAAATTCATCATGCCTGTTAGATTTCTCCTTTTCATAGCTAGAAAAGGAGACAGGGACTTTAAACATCCTACAATCCAAGGGCTTTATAGATTTTAACTTATTTTTAGAAATAAAATAGCTAAATGTGTAGTTGAAAGTTGTATAATGGCTTTTGTTGATCTGATAAAAAAATAAAAATTCTTTAGTTTTTTCATTTAGAATAAAGAATTCAGAGAGTTGTTGAAAAAAGTCAACAACCTTCACAATTATATAGAAATGGAAAGTATAAGTATACTTTTGCTCCAGGCTTTCTTTTTTTGAAGCTCATACACTACCTCTGTTTCAGTGATTAGAAGAAACTAGAGAGAGCAAGAAAAAAGGGAATCCAATTATATTTAATCTATTTTCTTTTACATAACTGTTATTTGTTTTCTTATGTACTTATTAGCCTAATAAAATATGCGTGTCTAATGGTCTTCATTGCAGATTCTAACTTCATAGAATTGGTCAGATTGTGCCATTTATTTCATTGTATCCAAGGTTTTACTCCAAGCTGTTTGAAAAGCACTGAATTGCTAAACATTTTAACTGAGTAAATTATGTAAATCACGGAATCATAGATATTTTGGGTTGGAATGGATTTTAAAGACCATGTAGTTCCAACCCCATTGCTATGAGACCATGTTGCTCGAAGCCCTCCAGCCTAGCCTTGGAAAGTTACAGAAACAGGGCATTCACATCTTCTCTTGGCAATATGTGCTAGTGTCTCACTGCTGGTGCAGTGAAAAATTTCTTCATAATATGTAGTCTAAACCTGCCCTCTTTCTTTTTAAAGTCTTTGTCCTATCACATGCTTTTGTCCAAGTCCCTCTACGGATTTCTTTTAGGCCCCTTTAGGTATTGGAAGACTGCTAGAAGGTCCCCTTATCTTCTCTAGGCTGGGAATTTATATAAATATATATTTAATATAAATATTTATTAAACATGTAAGATAAATATTGATATGTAAATCTGTAGTCTTAACCTATACATAAGGGATAAAATCAGTACAAAAAGAAGGGAAGATACACTATCTATGTATAAGCTGAATCTTGTATTTAGAAGAAAGTTTAAAATCATTAGAGATTAGGTATTCTTGAACCCCATTTCAAAAAGAATAGTAGTAGAGTCATGCAGTTGAGAAAAAGTTAACTTGTTTTTGAGATGGAATCTAGCTTTTTAATGAAGGAGTGTACAGTCTAACTTCTCTCAACAACAGCAGTGGACTGGATTCCTTCCTTGTTCTATACCCTCAGTCTAACAGTAATTTTCATCATTCAGTAAGGCAGATGGTTCTAATGACAGCCATTGACTGTAATGTTTATTCTTCTGTCTACCTTAAGGTCTCTGTAGCTGTCGTATGAGTCTGAAATTGTGTGCTATATTGCATCAGTACAGTTCTCTGCTTCATTGCCTTTTGTCATTTACACTTTTCAGTCACCATGTGTGAAAGGCTCTTTTTCCAAAAACATTTAATTCAATGCTGAAAAATTGTGGATAATGCCTGTGGTATGAACCAGGCTGGGTTGAAAATCATAAAAAGTGACTTTTAGAATATTTTTGGTTGTCCTTTTTGAGCTTTTGGGTTCACTTTTTTTTTTTTTTTAACTTTCTGAAACAAGTGAGAAATTCACAGTTAAAGAAGAGACTGAATACTTCCATTACATACAGTAATCCAGGTTTTTGGGAAACTTTCCAGAAGTTTGACATGAAGGCTGCCTAACACCAGCTATGGAGCTCACTTCATACCTCTTTTCAGTTTTGATTGTCTTTAAAATTGTATTTCCTGCTATTTTTGCTGCTATTAAAGCTTGCCCCTTTGGAAGGTCAAAGTACTTCTAACTGCTGACACTGTTTTTCGTTATATGAAGGCTAACATTATACAATCTCCAAACAGCATTAAAGTGTTTAACAGTGGCTAACTGGCTGACCTTGTACATCGCTATGGCAGGAGAAGCCTGTTTGCTTCTAAGACTTAGATGCTAATTGTTTGTAACAGCAGGGCCTGGGTAGTTCTCCTGAAATTTAGTTTTTATTTTTATAGGTACTGCAATTTCTCCAACAGGAAAAGAATAACAAAGATTTTACTTCTTTTAAACTAAGTTTGTGATGTTTTACTCTTGACTTGGTATTTTGTAGCATCTATGAGAGACAAATAGAATTGTAGTGAGGTAGGACCAGTGTCTTAGAGGTTCAGGATAAGATTTTCAAAAGCGGTATATTAAAATATCAATATCTGTAGTGACATACTTTTAGTTGTAAACTAACATTAATTTGTGAACTAAGAAGTTTATTTTAGGTAGTAGTTTTATTTATTTATTTAAAGAATATAAATGAATTTTTACATGAGTATTTAGGTATTATAAATCCTCCCATGCTTTTTCCTTGATGTTTTATTTTGTTTAACTTTGATTGAGGTATGTGAAATTTGACAATGCTTAGTAACTGGCTGCTTATAGCTGGCTGCTTAGATAATATATTCATGTGAAAAATGCCAGTAATTGATACATACTCGATGAGTATTAGTTGTAGAGGGATGATACTATAGATAATCAATATATGCCTAACAATATAAACTTAAGCCAGAATTACTATATTGATTGAATTCATCTGTGAATCAGGAGTTGAAAATCAGAGAATGGCCTTTGGAGAACTTGTCAGTAGGGATTCTACTTGTTCAAGAATGCAGGTAGGGACGTTAACATTATTTTAATCAGCTATATTTATAATGGGGAGGCATTTTATATTAGCCACCTTATTGCTCTTCTACAGTTCAGAAAACATTTCTTGGGTAGAAAGGAGACAGCAAGTCATGCATTTCAAAATAAAAGATAAACACACTAATATGTCAAAAATGCAGTGAATAGTTGTGTTCATGCATTAAACACAGATAGTGAGGCTCTTGGTTTTGAAAGAATGAACAGAAGAAGTAATTCTTTCAGGCATTGTTCCTTGCTTGTATTAATAGGGCTAGATTCATGTTTTTAGGTGTAGCCCCACAAAGGATCTCTCTAAGGATAGAAGGAGCACCCAAGTCTCCAGATGAAAGAGAGCCAGCTGAAGCAGAAACGTCGTTACCTGTGTCATGACCTACACAGTTGGCTCTTGTGAAATATTGTCCTGCAGTTTTTATGTTTGCAGTACCATGTTACAGCTTCTGTTAAGGTTGTAGATTGTGGATGATGGAAATGTTCTGTAGCCTCACTGTCGTGGGGCTAAAAAATGAAAGTTAAAAACGATCAAGCCATGATACGGCGACTTCGCCTTGCGCTGGCGGCCCCAGCGACTGCTTTCTGCTCCGGGGCCGCCCGCCCCC
>VYZS01068592.1:0-12917 GCA_013400695.1 Neodrepanis coruscans | reverse complement strand
ATATATATATATATATATATATATATATGGTTTTTTTCCATTTACAAGTAACAGTTTGTAAAAAAAGAGATTTCTTAACATCAATAACTGCAAATATTTACAGGAGTGTAAGTGCAGGATTCATGAAACAATAGATAAATTTAAGGCAAATGAATTACAACTTTTTTCCCAAGCTATGTATTTTCAAGAGAGTATAAAAGGCCTGGCTCTGGCATTACATGAAGGTTGGATCAAAATTAACTCTCTTCTGGTCCATTTAAAACAGTGTGGGCATCAAAATCATCAACACTTTTCCTTCAGCTGTCCAACACTTGCTGGTGTTTGTGTTACCATATCTGGATTTTTTACACATTCATAATGAGGTCTTCAGATCCATGATATTCAGGCTATTCTGTGTGCAGCCTTGGAAGCAGACCAGACCTGTCTAATCCAATGGAAAATAAATGTAATGACCAGCTGGCGTAGAAGGCTGCAGTTAGATCATCAAGAACGAAAACTCCTCTTGGAGGTCTGCCCTCCTCCTGTAGTGGCCTTTGGTCTTCCAGAAACAGATCATGCTGTCCTTACCTGAGTTGCAAGGATTTTTTACTGTTTCATAATTGAGTGAAGGGACTCTACTTGTTCTGATTTTCTGCCTGAAGTGCATCACAGCATCAGCAGGGATTTTTTTGTTATTTAGTAGTCTCTTTCTAGACAAGGGAACTCTTGTTTTCAGTGTGATGAAATAGTGGAAAGGCGTCCTACATGCCTTCTTGTCCAGAAAGTATGTGATGGTAAGAGTCAGTCACATGGCAGTACCTAGATTTCGGAATTGTTTCATACCAAAATATTATTCTAAAAAAAAAAAAATTAAAATCTTCTCTATAATATAAAAAACTAAGTTTTAACTCTTTTGCCCCTTAACAAATTAGACAGCAAAGACATAAGTAATACATTGATAGAGTGGGTTTTGGTGGGTGGACTGGAATTTAAACTAGGCCTGGTTGTTCTGACATCAGGGGTTTCCTGACTTTTTTCTCAGATTTTTTTCAGGAACTGCACTAATGTCCAGTTTTACCTATCAGCTTTACCCTGGTAGAATTTGGTCTCAAAATCTGTATGGCTTACATATATGAAATTGCTGGAGAGAACACTGTGCAAAATGTTGTGGAACTTCTGTTTATGAACTTTAATTTGAACAGGGAGGATCTCAGTGGGAGTATCGAAAATCAAAAAAGGTCTGTTATGTCCACTCGGCCCTCTTATACTTTGACTACAGTTTTTAGTAAACCATACATCTGTAAGAAGTGATAGACAAAAATATTGTTAGAAAGCATTGAGATTAAGTAGAAGGTGAGATTGGCAATTACAGGGAAAAAAGTAAAGGGATTGGACCATACTAGATAGCGCTTTCTGCAACCCTGACGGGAGTGTGTATTGGAGGCAGTGGGAGGCTCTGTAAGACCTTCCAGGGTAAGCAGTAAGAGATACTCTTCTTCTGTTTTCAGCGTTACCATACAAAAGTCACGTGGTCCTCTCATTTATGCACTTGTGGTCTAAATTTTCCCATCACCTATAGAAAGCTCACTGTGGCTTGCAAAGGCTATATATATAGTACTAGTGCTGTGTTAGTGTGATGTCAGCATTCCACAGAATCACTTTTTCCAATAAATGTGTAAGCTTGAGGATGTGGGAATGTGCTACAGGGAGTGGTTTTATATGGTTTCTGGAATAAACAGGCTTAGAAGTGAGAGGAAAAAAATCAAGAACTCTAGGAGGTTGCGGAATATATTTTTTTTAAGGTTTATACATTATATATCTAATAAAATGGTCATATGACCAGGCCCTTGCTTTACAGGTGATTTTGAGTAGTAAAATATGCTGATGTTTAATAACAGGTTCCTGGAGAATAAGATAGTCAAAGAACAGCAGCATAAAGCAGGAAAAAAAAAGGATGGCTATGAAGTTAAGCTGATGTACTGTAAATGCTTCAGAATAGATTTTCATTTTTTCATTCATAAAGCATGCAAAAATGCTGGTTTCATGTTAATAAAAAACATTTAACAAGAAATAAAACAAACCTTCAATAAACACAGTTCAAAAACATTTTTCCTCTTTGATGTAATTTTTTGCTATTTTTTGTGTTATATAATAAATATGCCTGTCTTTTTAAAGAATGATGAGAGAACTGAAAATCAGTATTCTGCAGCAGCTATACATAACAGGGTAAAAGAAATCTAAGCAATAAATCTTATTTCTGTGTTAGGATTTCATTTTACCCCTACTACTCTATTTTAGTAACAAAAATGAGCTCTAAGGAGAATGTGTCTTTAATAATTTGCCGTCTGCAATGTATAGTATAATCTACTTGTTTGAAGAGCAGCAATAGCTCTTGCTAATAATGGGAGATTAATACTTCTTTCATATAAAATAATAGTTGTAGCAGTCCAAATAGGTACTGCTTAATGACTCATTTGTCATTTAAGTCTCAATGCAGTTAGAACAGATGCTTTTATATCCTTATTGCCTCTTTTTTTTTATTTTATTATAGCTATTGTTCACTGCTGAAATGAGCACGGCTGCTCAGATGGTGCTGTTTCTCTGTGCAGTGGAGGGAGTAAGGAATGTAGCTGCATGTAGGTCTCCATGGCGACCTTGGTCTTGGGCTGATGCCTGCAGTCTGGCCTGCTCACACAGCGCTATGCCCTGATGAATTATTTAGCTCTGCTGAAGAAAAAAAATATATCAACAGGCTCCTAGTGAGTAAGTAAGGAGAGCAGTAAGGTGACATCAGTCGGCCTATACCAACATGCTTGAGAGTTCTCATCAGCTAGCAGAGAGATTAGTTTGCTCTTGTTTTTCTTAAGGCTCTGCTATTTATCATTGTCCGTGTTGGATACCCGCATTTTGTCAATTATGAAAAGAAAATAAGAGATTAATAATTCTGTAACTTGATACTCTAATTTTCCTTTGGTGATCTCTTTTTTATGTTCAAACAATTTTGTTCTTCCATTTTTAACAATAGAAGTTCGTAGAAATTTTGACAAGCATTTGAGAATATTATAAGCTGAATTATTAAACCCAGAAATAATTATGTTCAAAATTGCCATGTGTTCTGGTGTATTGTATCTGTTTGTTAAAGAGTATTTAGTAGTTATCAGTTGTTTCTGAAAATGTTAACAGATCTTTATTCTGCTTATGCATTGTTATTGCACTTGGACACATATACTCAACCCAAAACAGATACATGCAGTTTTGGCTTTTGAGGCCTATCTGCATATAAGGAGTTTAAGTGGAATACACAGAAGTTATTGTTATCTCTAGTAGTATTATCTTCTGTGAGTATGAAGAAAATTTGGATATTGGGAGAAGAAGTAATTGTATCAAGAGCACACTGTTTGGTTTGGCACCTCAGACTTTGCCACCAAATTTTACCAGTTAGCCAAATTTTTAAAAGTTTAGTCTATAAAGGATTATTCCTGTGCATGTACTTCAGGGCAGAGTACCACTGCATGCATATGCTTAACTCAAAAGCCTTCTACTTCAGAGGAATTCATAATTTTCTTTCTAAGGAAGATTATTTCATACTACCACTGACTAAATATCTTGTTCATGTCAATAAAGTGAAACATGTAAAATAGATTTTACCCTGGACGTAGTGTATTTTTGCATGCTTTTAAGCACTAAGTGAATATTACAAATGAGCTGTTTGAGGCGTTCAGTGGGGAGCATGTCTGTGTTAGGGGGTTGAAGTTCAGGTATATTTTTTGCTTGACTGTCTCCTTTCTGTTTTGACACAGCAATAGGAAACTGACCTTCTGCATGAAATCTGAACATGCATAAGGCATGTTACTGCTTGGCATATTGTATAATTAGTTCATGTGAGTCTTGAACTAACTCGTGCTCCCCCTTGTCATCAGCAGCTCACAAAGGAGCCTAACCTTCACTCCCTTCCTATTTGCTGCTTCATCCTCAATCAGAAAGATCTTCACAGCTCTATCAACTTGTAAGTCCAAGGCAGGACTCAGGATGAGGTGGCTGAGCTTACTCTGTTCCCTTGCACTCTGCTTTTGTTTTAACCAGAAGTTACATCAACTACAGTTAGATAGCTAAGGTTATTAGAAATAAGAAGCTGCATGTTGATTATTAAGTCCTTATTTTGAAAGCAAGTAAGTTAGTCTAATAATCTCATTTTGCCTTAGGAGTCACATTTCTCGATAATCCAACATGGAATAATTTGCTAAAGGGAAAATTGTATCTCCAGTGCATTTCACAGTCATGTGTCAAACTCTCCAGAGTGTAGCTAATGTCTTTGCATCTGCCAGCTGCAAATGAAGATGAATTAGTAAACACAGAGCTCAGTTATAGTCAAGAGAATACAAGAATGTGAAGACCTTACGAAGTCACTGTGAAGATACACAACATAATTCAAAGGCAGACAGCTAATAAGAAAAAAAAACACACCAAAAAAAACAAAAGAAATAATTTTTTATTAAGCAAACATACCATAGTAATAAAACACTACAGTGAAGAAACATTGATGGCTTCAGCAGAGAAAACCCCCTACAGATTTCTGACTATAGAAAATTATAAAGTCCAGATTTTCTGTGAATAATCAACAAGTACTCTTCTTTTTTTTTTCATTAAGGTTTATTTTATCACCTTTAGTTTTCTTCATTTATAGGAATATTCATTATTCTTGGGAGAACTGGTTCAGAATCTGGGAGTGATGCCCTATATAAGGCTGTTAGGTGGTTAATTATAGCTGAAATATGGAATTTACATAGTTCTTTCTTTCAGATAGTATTATTTTTGACAGATGACAGGTCTGAATATTATTATTACATGGATTACATTTACTCCCAAACAGTCAAACATGTAAGTTTATAATTAGTTTCACTTTAAAAATCTTACAAAAAATGTGACTTCAAAACTTTAAGCATCACTGCAGAAACCATCAAAAAATGTTTTGTATACTAAATATGTTCGCTGATATACCGTTGCAACAGTATAGGTAAAAATCCATTATGAAATCTCATTAGACTGATCTCATTAATGTTAGTTAAATAATTTGTAATTCTAAAGAAGGTACTGAAAGACAGGAAAGTATTCTTTTTGCTTTTCGAATAATAGCATGTAGAAAATATATTTGTTTTCATATATACNTGAACATAGTGAAGAAAAGAATTCAGACTCTGTATCTTTGCTGTTCTTTTAAAGATCTGAAAGTCGCAGTCAAAATACTTGAATCACTGTGTTAGTTTCATTGCTGAGTGGCTCAATTATGTTACAAAGTGAAGAGTAGAACCTCTATTTACTAGGCTTAAAAATTTATCATACCATTAGTTAAACTGATTTGTAAATGGTCTAGCTTTATAATGTGGTATTAAATCAGAATATTCTCCATGCTTTTTCTTATGTTGTCTTCTATTGCTTAAAACAGAAGTGTCTGGAGCAAGGATGAATGGTATTTTAAAGAAACATTATGAGGCTTCCACATCTTTAGTTTGCAGTTGTGTTTAATGAAGTGACAAAGTTACTTCATCCTTGGCATTGGAAATGCATTTTGCACTTTGTAAAAAAATGAAAAACCTTTTTTGAAAATACTATAGTAATGGCAAGCAAAGTTCTCCAAAACAATTAAAAGTCTCTTATACAGAGATAATTATGTAGTATATTATTTCTTTTGTTTTCCTGACATGTTTTCTGGATCAGAGAACATTTTGGTAAGTCAGTTTCTATTTTATACAGGTTTTAGTCAGANGAATAATCAACAAGTACTCTTCTTTTTTTTTTCATTAAGGTTTATTTTATCACCTTTAGTTTTCTTCATTTATAGGAATATTCATTATTCTTGGGAGAACTGGTTCAGAATCTGGGAGTGATGCCCTATATAAGGCTGTTAGGTGGTTAATTATAGCTGAAATATGGAATTTACATAGTTCTTTCTTTCAGATAGTATTATTTTTGACAGATGACAGGTCTGAATATTATTATTACATGGATTACATTTACTCCCAAACAGTCAAACATGTAAGTTTATAATTAGTTTCACTTTAAAAATCTTACAAAAAATGTGACTTCAAAACTTTAAGCATCACTGCAGAAACCATCAAAAAATGTTTTGTATACTAAATATGTTCGCTGATATACCGTTGCAACAGTATAGGTAAAAATCCATTATGAAATCTCATTAGACTGATCTCATTAATGTTAGTTAAATAATTTGTAATTCTAAAGAAGGTACTGAAAGACAGGAAAGTATTCTTTTTGCTTTTCGAATAATAGCATGTAGAAAATATATTTGTTTTCATATATACATATTTTTAGATTTTTTTTTTTTTACAGTTTCAGTTTATGAATGTTAGTCTTTTGCATTAATCATCTGAGGTAATGGCCATCTTCCTGCTACCATGACCCAAAGTGATTCAGGACCCTTTAATTAACAGTTACAGTGATTTATGAGATACGACCTAGTTTTCCAGCTCTGGCTTTTAAGATACCTGGTGTTACNTTGTAAAAAAATGAAAAACCTTTTTTGAAAATACTATAGTAATGGCAAGCAAAGTTCTCCAAAACAATTAAAAGTCTCTTATACAGAGATAATTATGTAGTATATTATTTCTTTTGTTTTCCTGACATGTTTTCTGGATCAGAGAACATTTTGGTAAGTCAGTTTCAATTTTATACAGGTTTTAGTCAGACAAAAATGCTGTTAAAGTGCACTACTACTACACCTGTCATTTACAACCTAGTTAAAAAGGAGAAGAGTTTTGCCCCAAGTTGTTCCCATTCATTCCCATGTCCCTAAATTTAAGGAGAAACTAAAGAAAATATCCTAATTCATATTTAATGCACTGTATGATCTCACAAATCAGCTGAAGTAGAAGGCGGTAATCCATAATTTAAGAGTGTGAAATGCACTTTTGTTTACTTTATGCAATTAAATCCAACATAATTTAAGAAATACTTCTTATATTAGCTGGCCTGCCTTTCAAGAAGACAGCAGAACTGGGATATGGAAGGAGAAGTTCCTATTCTAAATTATTACTCAAAAAAATGACACTTTAATTCTTGTTGTTTAGTGCAGTGGGATGAATATCATCATTTAGCGACTGCTTACCTTAATCAGCTTTTGGTATTTTCCATCTGTTGAACATTGGCATGAATAAGACAGAAAAAGAAGCATGGGAATATTCTCATGTCGTGTCTGAGCTTCTGTAGAGACTGCAGAGGGGGATGGCTCTCAGGGGGCAGGGTTGGGGGGTGTAGAAAAAAAAAGAAGAAAAAAAAAGAAAAAAATGTTGCAAGTAGACAAGAAAAAATTAGTTTATTCCCTGCACTGCTGGACAGTTCCCTGCACCCTGAACTTCTGAAGCTGCCCACCTGCTTGTGTGTGTTGCTTCAGAAATAGCTGCTGGTATGGGTATACTTCTGTCGTTACCATGAGCATGAACACTGCTGTGAAATTAGTCTGCATTTTTCAATGTGCTGTTAAAATTAGAAAGGATCAATTTCAGACTAACTTGTAAAGCATAAACTTCAAAGAAACATTTATAAAAGTTAGATTTAAATAAAAGATTAGTAAGAGTAAAAAGTGCAAAAAAAAGAGGATTTTAAGGGACCTTAAAAATCATCTAGTTCCAAACCACCTGCCATAGGCAGGGACACTTTTCACTAAATCAGATTGCTTAAAGCACCATCCAACTTGGCCTTGAACACTTCCAGGGATGGGACATCCACAACCTCTCTGGGCAGTGTCACAGTTTGAGACCGCACTGACGGCGTAGAGACGGCTCCAGAGAAATAATTAGTACTGTGGGTTTGGTTTGTTTTAAATAGCTGGGTTGAATCTGGCTCTTATTCATGAGGCACTTCTTATTCCTTCTGGTAGATGATTATCTGACAAGAGTTAGAGGCAAAAGTTAGGAGGGTAGAGTTCTTGAATTGATGACCAAATCTGTGAACTTGCAAGACCAAAAGACTAGGTACAGTTTGCTTCTGTTATTGGTTATTTTTCATTATGGTGGAGGTTTTTTGATTCTTTTTGCCAGAAACTTCTGAAGCTTTCCTGATTTGAGAACTTACTTTTTAATGTCATGGTACCCCAAGTCAGCCATAGCTGTAAGGCAGATCTCTGTAAAATTTCCTTTACAAGGAATTCTTAAAAAAAACCCACACAAGGCTTTTAAATAGACAAATAAATAAGTAAATTGCATTTACGTTTTCTTAGCATAAAATCAGGTTAGTTATCTTCCTAAGAAAATTCAAAATGCTTAGTAAAGGCAGTAGAAATAAGATGGAGTTATAAACAAATGCCTTCCCAGAGTTGATCCTTGTTTTCAGAAAACACTCTTGACCTCCTGATTCAGAACCATCCTTTGGGGCCCATAGGAAAAAATATCCTGTCTTCACCTTTTCAAATGAGTTGTATGTACCTTTTCAAATGAGTTGCCAATTCCCAGCTCTGTACTGTTATGTTGGTTTCTTTGTTTGACTTTTTTCTCTTTGAGGAGGCTCAGTGTCTTCCTCAAGGTAGGAGCAATATTCCCTTTTCAACAGATTCCTTCCCAACAAGTTTTCATAACTGCAAACAAGAATGAAAACTAAGAACAGTTGGTTCCCACTACAATTTATTTCCTAGCAGTAGATGAGACAAGTAAAGAAGCAAGCTCTATGCCAGTATTATTTGGTAGGATTGACTTGAATGTTAAGGTGCTCTATACTGGTTCATCTATTTCAAGATGTGTAATCAGGAAGTTAAGAAGATATTACAGTATGTAGAATAAAATGTGGAGAAGGTAGAGCCATATCTAAATGAGAAGCTGCAGTTGCATGGATATAAATATCAACACACAAACAAAATTTTTTATTCTATAGCTTATGTATAGAATTGCATTAGGTATATATGCAAAAACTTGCAAATGCAACAAAGAATGTGCAGCAGATAATTTCAGGAAAATACTCATGCCTGTGTGTGAAGTTTTGTGGGTTTTTTTTTTAAATTATTTTTGTCTGTGTATGTTTTTTAAAATTGCTTTCGTTCCCTTGCGCATGCAGACAGTTTTTCATCTGAAAATGATCCTACTGAATTTCAAGGAAAGGGGAAAAGGTATTTGATTGCAGGGTCACTTCTAAATGTTCCTTCAAAATACAGTCAAGCACAAGTATTACTCTAAGTAATGCATAATGGGATTGTTGCATACCTGTAACTGATGACGATCAGTTACTTTTTTTCTCAGAAGAGAGACTTAAGAGCAGTGGTCCTGGTACCTGAGAACGAGCCATTTGGTTATTGGTGTGTTCATGATTGTGCTGATGTGTCTGTAATTGTGTGTATGTGTGCCCATACAGCTCCTGGGGTTGGTGATTGTGTACTTTTTCAGGAGTTAGAGTTCTTATTCATCCCCCGAGGGACAGGTTATTTAGTGTCCAAGAAAATGCTGCAAGCTATTTCTTTTCCTTTCATTCATTGTGGAGTTTAGCTATTGAGGTGTGGAGGTTGGACATATGAAAGCACTTCTGGTGTGATGTGATAAGTGACTGAGAATTGGGCACTTTTCTTTCTGAAATAAGTTATATGGATTTTGTAAGGTTTGCTTGGTGTGCAACTCTAAATGAAAGCAAATTTTCAGTTTCCATAGAAATAAGTACAGCATGTGTTTAAAAACTTTGAATCATAGCCCTTTTTAATACTGTCAAAGAGATTTAACAGTAATGTAAATCTGTCTGCTGAAGTTGCAAGCTACTTGCTGCTTTATTGCTATTTAACATTTTTCAGTGTCTGGAAATATTTGTGTATGCATTGTTTCTCTGATTTTTTAAAGAATCGTTGGATCAGCAGCTGTATAGTACATTAAAGCTGAACATTCATTTCTTTAAATTACTGTTCATGTTCATAATTCAAAGTAAGGAAATAGTTTAATATCTGGGTTTCATTTCTGATAGTTGTGTGTGACATACAAGCATTGCTGTGTGTCTGAAACAAAGACAGTACAAAGCTGCTCAAAAATTGAAAGACTGTGTAAGCTTTAGAAGAGCACTCAACTGGGAAATGACTGGATGTTGTTTGGGTTGGTGGCTGTGTATGAACATAAAACTAAAGAGAGGTGTGGAAATTTTAGCATAACTTGATAAACACAGGTTTTCCAGGTCTGCTTGTTATCCTGCTAGTATGTACTAATGTGTGTTGAAACCTTGGAAGAAGTATTTGGCAAGCAGTTTGCGGTAAACTGGAGCCTGTTGTTCAGAAATTAAACCCAAAGAGAAGAGGGTTATTTAAAAAGCAGAGAGTAAATCAGGGAGGTCAGCATTTCTTCTGTAGTATCTAAGGCTATATGGAAATGGATGGTTTTCCATTCCTTTTAGGATATGGAAAATTTTGCAAGAGTGTCTCGTTTTGCTAAGTAATATTAATATTGCACAGATGTAGCACGGGTTAAGTGAGAAAGGTAAGCTTATAATAGTTAATGCAATGGGACTTTTCTTTCTCAAGCACTGACAACCATTTCTCTAGTTTTAAATTACCTGCACGCCAAAATTCTTTAAAGTTGAACACACATGTCAGTCCTTACAGTCTCAGAAAAATATATAAGCATACCAGTGACTTAAGAAGGTGGTATGTCATGGTAGGAGAAGTCCAGATTTTCCTTAAAGAAATAATTATGTAAACTTATAGTTGGTCTAGAACATTTCAATCTTGTTTTTCATTATTTCTATTCAATTGGGATTGTGTATCCGTGCAGTAGATTTTATGGTTTAGGATTTTTGAGGGGCAGCTAGCTAAGTGCTCAGAAAAAAACCCTAAACTGTTACAACTGATTGTAAAGTTAAAGCAGGCATGGGCATATAAATACGATAATGTTGATGTTGTAACCAAGTATTTGATATTTTAGGACAGTATCTAGATGAAGAACAAAAATAGAATGTTCAAAAGGAAAGTATGCATGGTAAGAGAGGCTTATCTCTTTATATAATTGAGAAGACTTAAGATTCAAATCTGTTCTCAGATCTACTGAAAACTTACCAAAGCAATTCCTAATGTCAAGGTAGACATTAGTGGAATATGAACTGGTAAATTCGTTTACCCTGCAGTGTAAAGTGTTCCTCTGAGTACTAGAGTACCACTTGTAAATCTAAGTGTGAAAGCTTACTGAAGGTGAAATATTTAGAGCAGAATGTAGAAAAAGTCTCCAGGTGAAGGATATGAGGAATAACTGGCTGTTCTGTTTCAGGAATAGCAGGTACTGTTTCTGTAAATGTTTTTAAAACTATCGGACTGCTGAGAATTTCAAACAGTAAAGAGTTTTTGTGGAAAAACATAGGGTAGGAAGATGTGGGAAATCACTGCAAATGAAATAAGCTTGCTTTACAAAGACGAAGTTTTTTTAAGACCGAGCTCTAAGAGTTCCACGTCATTCAGGGTTCATTATTGGAGTATGTTGTAATTCAAGCATCTGTCTGGAACAGAAGCTGACAATCGTGTTTGCTGATAACTGTGAACTGCTTCACAAAATAGCCTGAAACTTAGTAAGAAACCAAAAGGCTGTGATAGTAGCCACCAAAAACAGATTCATTGGTTTGGATGTTTTGAGTCAGTTCAAATGATCTCAGCACTCAAAGTTTCAAAGTCCATGAAGCAGTCGAGATTCAACAAAAGATAAACCACACTGGAAACTAAAATCTAAGAGAAATCTAGCGTCAGATCTCAGGTGCTCTCCTAGGGAATGTTCCCACAATATGATGCAGTGGTTGGTCTAATTAGCTGTGGCACTTCTATAGTGCAGCTATACTGCCTCCAGTATTTGAGCTAGTTTGTGCAACTCGACAGGCAGCATTATATCCTGCTGACATAGGTCGAAATTCAGCTTACTGCCTATGCAGAACAAGAGCATTACAGCTCAGAGCCAGTTTCATGGACATTCTGATGATCAGGTAAAAACACAAGCAGAAGAGTGAGAGCCTATTTTGATTAAAATAATTTCCTATGTTGATGTGTCTCACTGCTTGCTGCTATCATGCTTTCCTGTCCTCAGTGAGATGGAATGGATTGGTTAATCCCAGCTTCCAACACTACCAAACCTGGTATGGCAACTCTTCCACTGATTGTTCTGTGTTTCTGTATCTGTACTGATAGGACAAGGAGTAATGAGTACAAACTGAAAGAGGAGAAATTGAGGCTAGATATTAGAAAACAATTCTTTACTGTGAGAGTGGTGAGATACTGGAACAGGTAGCCCGAGGAGCTTGTGGAAGCCCCAACCTTGGCAGTGTTCAAGGCCAGATTGGATAAGGCCCTGAGCAACCTAGTCTAGGGGAAGGTGTCCCTGTTCATGGCAAGAAGGGTTGGTATTTGGAAGTTTTGTAGTCAATCTCACAACTGTGCATAGAAAATTTCCCCTCCCCTCCCCTGCAAGTTGGGGAGGTTTGAACACAGTTGTAATAAACAAGCCCTTGTGAGGAGAAACAACATTTCCTGGAATCAGCATTAATTACTTCTATATCAGACTTCTTTCCCAGAAACTGTCAAATCCACCTTTCCTTGGACTACCAATTTAAATAGAAGAAAACATTCGTGATTGCATTTTCCTTCACTGGACCTGGCAAACAAATATCACATATTGACAAAGATCTTTACAAGCTTGATATCCAACGTTGGTTATTGGAAAAATCTGAGTAATTAATTTTTTCTGGCACAGGTTTGTTCATTTTTTATTTCTCTGTCTTTGTTACTCACTTTTTTTCTGTTCTTCCTACTCTTTAATCAAGAATTTCTGTTCTACCTCCAGGTAGAGACCAGTGTTGTTGGTTCTTACTGTGTGATCTTGTTCACATACAACTATGACATTAGCACATCCCTACAAAGATTAGTGTTCTACTTCCCAGACCTCATCTCTGAATTTTTTTAACCTCCTTTGAGAGTGTCCTGGTTTTGGACG
>VYZS01068591.1:15922-29014 GCA_013400695.1 Neodrepanis coruscans | reverse complement strand
AGTGATGAGCCTTACAAATATTTTTATCTTGCACTCCACTATAAGCTTTACTTCCTGCATCTGAATGCCGGCACAATAGAGTCGCTTTCATATTAACTCCAAGCAGCCTGCATGACAAAAGTCTTTGTTGCCATGTGTGCTATCAAAGCTCCCTCTGTGTTTAAAAAAAAAAAAGCTTTACAAAATTTTTTGTCTTGTTGAGTTGCTTGGGTTCATTCACTCATTCCCCTGCTCTTGTGGCCCTTTGAATTCTCTTTCCACCAAAACATTCAGGCTTAATATCCCCAAATAGCTGTCAGCAGGAAATGTTAGGAGTTCTCAGTCTGAAAAATAACAGAGCTGTCTGTTGATCTGAATCACCAAGGGTGGGATTTTCAGCCTGTGTGTTGCTGAAGAGGAGGAGGGAGAGACAGAGGGAAAAGAAGAGCATGCAGCAGTGTTCATGAGGGCGGATGTGGCTGCAAACCCTCACAAGTCACTCACTGTGGCTCACAAACACAGTATGAGACATGTAAACTGTGCACTGGTTATCAGCAGGAAGTCCTGTGCACCTCCTGGGTGAAAATAAATAAATAAATACATAAGCAAATGGAGAGGTAACTGGGGTCAGCTTGTCCTTGGACTGTACAGGGGATCTGCTCCATCCAGTGCACACTGAGACTAGATGAAATACTCTTTTGGATTTCACTGTGATTTGGATCAAGCCTCAGGTATTTATTTGTCTCTTCAGCTTTGTAAAATAACCATTGACACCTGATCTTTACTTGTCAGCATATCCACCTTCCCCATGTACTGTTGGAGTTAAATACATCAGTCCTGCAAAGTTTCTGAACTAATGAGTATAGCGCAAGCATCTCCTCCTGTGACCTGGTTTCATCTCTGCCCATATCAGCATCCCATTAAAGTGACCAGTTTTGCTTCTGATGACTCCCAAGGTTGTACAACTTGAAATTTCTGCTGTGGTTGTACTGTGTACAGAAATGAAATGAAAAGTCTTCTAAACTGAAGTGTGCAATTACATCTTGCCAGAAACATTGATTTCTGACTCAAAGTAACCCTTTAGAAAAGGCTGGGTCAGGGCACATCACAACATTGTCAAAAAATTAAAAGAATCCAAATCATCACATTGCAGATGTTCTGGACAACTCTGCAACCAGCCTTCCTTGACTGCACTTGGGAAGCTCAGTGGTAGGAGGACAGTTCGTGGGACAGATTGGGAGATAAATGTTTCTGGCCGGCATGGGAGAGGAGGTGATGAATCTGTTCTTTGTTCTTTGACAGGAACAAATGTGGGGAAAAAACGAGAAGAAAAAACTTGCAGGTCACTCATCAATAAACCAAGCATGAGGCTGGTGGAAGTGGAATGGTTCTGGGACTGGCATATGGACCTTTCCAGGGGCAGTGGCAAGAGGGGCTCACTCTCTCCCTCCAGCAAGCAGGGTGCCTGTCATAATAAGTCTTTTGCAAAATTGAGCAGTTTTGCTTAAAGGGAGTCTGAATAAATGTGTTCTTCACCTTTAATGCACATGGGTCATCATTCCTGACTCATGGCAGAGGTCCAGTTAAAAAGTGGTGAATGTGACAGAAGCAAGCTGCCAGCTGCTCTGCAGCCCAGAGATTGAGGTGCCATGTTTGGCCATACTCAAACATGCTACTACTGGCCTTAAAATCTCTACTTCTTTTGGGGCTGTGGTTATGTCAGTCAGCATTTATAAGGTGCTGTGACACTCCAGCATACAGTACCTGGAAAAACCTAACGTTATGGATTTGTGCTGTGTCCCACTACAAGTTCTGGAAATAAAGCCATTCCCAATTATTGTCTTGACATGGTTTCCTTTCTTGCTACAAATACTTCCTACATTTCTGAGCATATCAGTCACCTTCTAATGCACCCCATCACCTTATTGAAACCAGACACAGGTCAGATACAGCAGTGGTTAACATGATGCATTCCTCTTCCTAGGCTTAGCACCTCAGCCATAGCAAGAAGCACTCAGTTGCCTGCCAGAGCTGAATTAATAAGAGGAGAGATTGCCAGACAGTCAGATAGCAGTCAGCTCAGCAGAGGAAGAAACAGACTGTGCCAGCTTTGTGAGGAATGTAGGAGCAGATGGACACCATGCTAAGCCCTGGAGAAAACAGAGCAAGAGGTGCATAAACACATAGGCAAAAAGCACTGAGCATGCTTGCAGACATCACAGACTCGGTAATGTATGTCTTGGTTTAATACGTGAGCCCTGAGATCACAGATGGCTGTATACCCCTTGGCAAGGCAAAAGCAGCATCCTGTATCTTATTTGTGGATGGGAGCATGTTCACAATACTGGACTTCCAGGTGCTTTCCTCTACCCTGCTTTCTCTCTCCGGGGTGTAAGGTTTCTCAGATGAGTGAGTAGCAGGGCTCCTGCTAACTGTATGTACATCTTAATGATCACGCAGAATGGTAATTAGATGCACATACATTGCAGAAAATTGCCTTTGTTAATTAGAGAAAGCTGTTAGACATCAGCAATGGTATCTTCCACTGAAACTTTCCCATTTATATACAACTGAAGTTTAGTTAAGTTGGGCATATCAGATTCAAGAAGGAAATGTAACCTGTTACATATTCATAAGGGGCCAATCTTCTTGCAAGGAATAGTGGTTCCCCCTCAGAGGCCTTTCTACAAGGGCTTTATATAGGAGAGGACAGTGTCCAAGTGCAGTGGCAATGCCGAGGAACAGATCACTTGTTGCAGAAAACACAACTGTACACAGCTTGGGCAGAACAGACCCCACACACTATTGTGAAAGCCCTACTGACACTAGTAACATCCAAGCTCTGTAAGCACCCACATGAACCATCATGACTTGTACAGTAATTGATCACAGGTGTGGGCTAGATGTCCCAAACATGCATGCTTATCCTTGAGCAAGCCATATTTCTGTGCCCTGTTAAAGTCCAGGAGCAACTGAGGGAAGATGTATGATCATTTATCCATCCTGAAGGAGATTCCACTAATTCTTCCTCCTGAAGGATCCAAGCATGTAGAAAGAAACAGAATTAAGTGGTCGCAGATGCTTCACTCAGCACAGAATGCACTAAGAAACTCAGAGACTCCAGAGCAGAGAAAGCTGAAGTATACAAGTTTTGGTTGAGCCTAAGAAAGAAATACTACTTGTGTGAAGCCTTTCTCCAGGTATTGGAAGGAAAGAGCTTTTAAAAACAGTTGACAATATTTCGGTATCTCTTCCACTGCCACCACATCCTTCCAGAAGAATGCCAGGTGAAGTCAATTCTAGTGCATAACCCCTGGAGAGGACAGAGAAGCACTCTGCTCGCTACTACCCTGGAGGGACAGAAAGTGAGCAAGGACTGTTCTTTGAGCATCTATCCCCTCTTCTCCCTCCATGGGTTTGTCTACCTCTTAGTGTTCGCTGGAGTCACCCTCATTTGGTGATCTTCATCCACCTCTGCATCTCCAACAAATCCTATTCTTAGGAAAAGGTACCATTAAACATCAGTGCTGAGATGGGTGAATTACGATAGCTCTGTGCTGGGACAGAAGAGCTTGAAGCGTCACAGTACTCTTGCCAGGCTTGGGTCATACCATGGTATTACAGATTTCCCAGCAGTTACTTCTGGAAATCATAAGAGCTGAGGAACTGAGAAGACCAATGAATTGCTGTTTCTTACTGGGCAAATCTTCCCACAGTAAACCGAGAAGAAAGCTGTATTTATAGCTTGTGGGACAGAGTTTCAAGGTAGGCTGGGGTCTGGCTTGTACTCAGCCTGCCCACAGCTGCTTTCCCTGGCCAAAAAGCCCTGAAAAGCCCAGGGAATCCAGCCAGAGTTGTGCTGCAGAGGTATGGCTCAGGTGCTGGAAAGCTGCACAGATGGCGTCTTTGGAGAGCAGGCTGTATCTGAATGCAAGCTGAGCAACTAAAGGAAACATCCCTGCATGGAATCTGGTGGACTCATTGTACTGCCAGTCACCATTCTCTCTGACTTTGCTTCTGCTCCCATGTTGATCTATCCAGTATTAATGAGGCATTAATACTCCATCATGGAACCCTCTAAGAACATAAATTTACTCCTAATGGAGTGTGCTGTTAAATTAATTAATAAAATTTTAATTATTGTTTTCTTGTTGTTTTGGGGAAGATGATCTCTAGCAGGGCTTTTTTTCTCCCCTCTGGAGTAATACAAGAAATAGCAGCAGGCTGGATATTTTGTGCTGCCCAGAGTCTGGCTAATCAGCACAGCTGGCTATAAGTAAACAGGAGTATGTGCTCGCACAACATCATGTGTTTCTCAGAATACTCTGGGAATATCAGCAACACAGGAAGTGACAAGAGTATCAATGACACTGGGACAAAGAAAAATTAACTATGAGCTGGTGAGAACCATAAAAAGAATTATGTTTTCTACTCTGATAGCCCTTTCTGAGTCAAATATCCAAGCCACAGAGTTTGTTGACCTGCAGCATTTGTTTTCACAGATGTTAAAATACAACCATAACAATACAGCCAAAAGGATCATGTCTCACATGCATGGTGGCTGCCATTTGACCACCATGGATGGGTACCTTACCCCTTAAGATAGAGATGAAGGACCATTACATCAATCTATCCTATGTGACAGAGAAGGCAGTTCTTACTGCTCTGAGTACTAAAAGAGTAGGAGTCTTAGGGAGGAATGACAAAAGTAAAAACTCCTCTTGGAAGAGCTCAGCTGAAAAGGGACCTAGAGGCATATCTGACCACAGCTATGCAGAGGCACACAGGCTCATGTGTTCATAGACACGAGATGGAGATGTTCCTGGCAGAAGAGGTTGTCAGGGATGTGCAGAATTATTTCCTTACAGTTTTGCATTACAACCTTGCAGGTCTTTAATGCTAGGATTTCGATAATGTTAAGTGGGGAAAAGGAAGTACAAAGTTCAAACAGGCTCAAAAATCACAGATTATTTATACTCTGCTTGCCAAGACTCTTGCTTTTGCAGCATGCTCCTCCAGAAGGCAGCAGCACCCAGTTTTGTGCATTTAATTTGGAAGGCTTTGGAGGTGAGGACAAAGGATCATCTGTGCAACGTTTCTGAATGAAGCCTGCTATTACCTGCTTGCTCAGGATGTTATCATTGCTCTCTTACGGAACATGCTTGGACTGCAGAAGAGGCATGAACTGCCTTAATTCTGCCCAGCATTTGAGTATTCAATACTTCTTAGTGCCAATATTTACTGTGCATAATTGTACCACAGCAGTGGACAGTAGACATGTCAGCAGCTATACAGGGAACATTTGGAGATATAGCTCATAAGGGCAGGGAGAAGTTTTGAGATTGAGATGAAGGACATACATTTTGGAAAAGATTAGTCAGTACACAAATCATTTCACCATAAACCATCATTAGATTTGAGAGATGGAGGTGAGTTCATCCATGTCTTACAGATTGTCAGCATTCTCTGAGGATTTATTTGATGTTGAAATGGTATTAAATATTTCTTTGTAGCCCTCGTGACTTCTTGTTTTACAACATTGTTTTTTGGTGTGTTTTTGTTTGTTTGTTTTTGTTGTTTTGTGGGGTTTTTTTAATAGAAGTGTACATTCTGAAACTATGAGAGAAGTGACAGAAACCAGTATGAGCTGTGCTGGGGAACACACATGGTCTCAACATGGGGAGCAAACCACATGAGACATTATTCTCTCCTGTCTCCATCAACTCAGGCTGTAGGGTCTGCTCCTCCCATTGAGAACTTTGGCCGAAATCCCAAACATGGGTAATTGCATGTGGAGGTCTCTCTCAGCACATTCTCATGCTGCTTTTGTCAGGACCTACCTGAATTCTCACTGGAGCTGACTTTTCTGCACTCCAAAATCCTCAGACAGATGATTAGCAAGACTTTTTTTCCCCGTGAATTCCAACAAAAATGCTTTATCTACAGCCATAGATAGTACTCCTTCACTTTTCTCCAGCAGACCTGTACAGGAAGATGTCTGGCCCGGTACAGAGAAGGTTCCCAGGTCCCTAGCTCCCTTTGCAGCCGCTGCCCTGCCTGTACCCAGCTCCTGCTTCATCCCGCCCTCCTCCCCTCTGCCAGTCGGCCCCTTCGCAGGCAGGTACCCGACACGATGCTGCTCAGCCACAAGCTGTGCACTAACTCTTTTTCTCTCTCACTGTGGGCAGCATAATAATTTAATAACCAAACTGATGTTTTGAACGCTACAAAGTCAGTGGAGGGAAAGCAGTAGCAAGGAGAGGAAAGTGTCATGCCAGCGAGCAGCTTTCACTGCGTGATGTGAGGCAGGGAAAGCTTCCAGAGGAAAAATGCCACTCCCAGCTAAAAATAAAGTCAGCCCAGGAAGCTTAAATCCAACAGCTTGTCTGCTGCTAACTGAAGCAGCACTTGCTGAGAGAGGAGATATTGATCAGCTTCTGCAAGGACGCCTTCTGCATTTGAATACGTTTTGTATTTACTGTTTTGTGGTGAAGTACAAATTGTGAAAGGGTGACTCTTTTGACAGCAGGATGAGATCTTTTCATGCAAATGGTAGAGTTGAAAGCTCAAGATGACATCTGCCTGAAGGGTTGGATTTCTTACTCGAATGATGGAGGCTTTGGGTTCAGAAACCCGAATTCTGCTGCATGGGCACCTCAAGGGCCGACTGCTGGTGCTTTACTCTCTCAGTGAAACTGTTGCAGGGTTTCCCTGTATCCCCCTGCCTCAACTGCAGACAAGAATGAGATTTGCCTACGTTGATGTCTTGGAGGCTACATGGTGTCCTGCTTATGAAAGAAACTTTGCTCTGAAGGTATTAAAACCTTCTTTTAGTGCACAGCCGTTACTGAAGTACTGACAGCATCACCCTTTCTCAGACTTCCCAGCAAAAGTGACAATCTCACTCTTCATAAATGCCACTCAAGGGCGAACTTAAAAGGCAAAAACCTCTGAGAGAGGTTTATTATGAAAACAAGGAAAAAATAGCTAGTGTACACATTGCAGTGGAATGACTACATGACCAAAATCACTCTGAGGACCTGCCTGTCACTTAACAGCCACTCAAAGTTATGTCCTCAAAGTTTATGGAGCCATTAGGGGTTCCCACGTGTGTTCTGGCTCTCCACTCATTTGGGAACTTATGAAATACATACAATGTGATATTCTGTGTGCACCTGTTACCTCCATAAACTGCCTGTAATGGCACTCACAACAATGAGAGGCCATCAGAATTTCACTTGTGGAGGACAAAGTACCAAAAAGGAACAAGGAGATCACATAATATCTGGAGAAAGGACAGACCTTTCATCTATATTTAACAGCTTATGTGCTATATTCTCATCCTATTTTATCCCAGCAAGGCCCTTAAAGAAAATCTTTGTTGTGGTAGAAATTAGCACCACAAAATTTGCCAGACAGGGTGCATCTCTTTCAGTGTGCTCCCTCTGACAGCACAGGGTGCTGGTAACATGAGAGGCTCCTTTAAGATAGCAATTTGCAGCAATATTACTGCTAAGCCATTTTCAGAAACAGACATTTCCTAGGGCAAAAGAGCTTCCTGGTACAAAAGGTGAAGAGAACCTTTTGTCATAATAATCTCAGTCATCTTTGCAACACACCAGATTCCCCAGCAGCGTGGCGAGTACAAGCACACAAGCCTTGACGCCTGCTGGAGTTGCAGCAATGGGGAGAGAAAAGCTTAACACTCATGGCACTGTTCCTCATATTCAAAGGCTCTCAGAGGAAACTGCCAGGAAAGCAAATATGGTTTTAAGCGGGGATGTCTCCAGAGACATAGAAATCTTTCTACTGGATGTTCTGAATACAGTTGTGAGTCTCAGAAATCCTGATAAGAAAGTTCCTGCTGAGATCTTCTGTTGAAGTTAAAATGTCTATATGGAGCCACGGGAAATCAGCAGATAAAATGTGCATTAGAGACTCACCATGCACATTTTCAAGTCTTTGGAGACTTATATTATGTGGAGAAGAGGAAAAAGAATTTATGGAGATTTACAGAACTATAAACATATTTATTTTGATTATGAATATCATAACCATGTATGTTGTACATGAGTACTAATCCATGCATTAAGATCTGAGGATTTTGCTGTTTTTTCTTGGCTGTTTATAAAAAGTAAGGCACTTGCTGCATTGATTTGTGACCCCATGCCCTTTACTCAGCCATGACATTTGCTCCTGCATTCAGCTGTGACTCAGATATTTCCAAAGCATGAGGACTTTCAGTTCCAGGACATACCTTTAATCCACCTCTAACTTTAATGAACAGAAGTGGAAAAGGAACAGAAAAAGAAGATGATTGAAAACCAGGGCAGCTTCTCTAGAGGTTCTCTGATGGTTGGGTACTAGAAACCCAGCTAGAACACAGCAGTATGCGGCAGCCTGCAACTCATCACAGAAGCATCTTGTGTTTTAAATGCCCATTTTGGATATGCTTTTAGCATACCAGGCTGACAGTGAAACTCTCAAAGCTCTTGTATGTATACTATTTTTATCTACTGTCACCAAAAACATAGAAAGGGGAAAGGAAAGAGTGAGATTTTAGTTTTCAAGTATGTGTAAAAACAGGTTTATGCTCTGTTCATATAGAAAGAAACTGACACAGCTTCCAGAGCTGTGGGCTGGGTAGACAAAATCCAATGGATAGAATCATAAAACCATTAAGGTTCGAAAAGACCTGCTAAGACCATCAAGTCCGATCTTGCCCTAGAAGGTAAGCTCAGGCCTTGGGACAAAGAACAAACCTCAGGTCACAGCCACTATGCTTCTGCCTGCAGTGCCAGAGGAGGGAAGAGAGTCAGAAAGGAGGCATTCACAGCATGCGGTCTCATGGTAACGGCTGCTTGCACCAGCTGCCTCCCCTTCTTTCCTCCTCCACCCTGTCCTGATGCCACCCTGGGCAAACAGCTCCCTGTGCAGCTCAGGCAGCTTCATTCTGGTACATGAATCTCTTCATAGCATAACTGGGAGTTGGGCAAAGGAAAGGAAATCCAGTAACAAATCAAGGTTCAACAAGTGTATAGCAGCAGAAATAACTGAGATTTGTCTGAGAGATACTTGCAAAACACCAATGCAACTAGGAGCTGCAAAAGGTATGGGGTCAATAACAGATCTTGTTTCATCAAACTGGTCATTGAAGGAGAAAATGGACAATTGTGAGGAAAGAGATGTAAATGATAAAATGAATATGAAATAGGAGAAAAATACCATATATTTATATATAGTTTTTTCTGTAAAAGTGGGACAACAGAGGACTTTGCTGCAGTCCCCAAGGAGGTTGGCTTTCCCTTCGAGGCACAGGAAATTCATGTAAACAGGAAACAGTGAGCAGCTTGGTCATCACAAAGGTATAAAAAAAACCCTTTGGCCTGGCTTTGATCTATATAATGACACATTTATATGGTCTAGATAAGACAGTCCAGAGGTAGTGAGTTTAATCTAACCACCTGATAAATATGTCTGCAGTTAGAAGGACACAGGACTCAATAAAGGTAGTGAGTGGGAAGGAGATAAGCAAGGGAATAGGGATATGTTTGTTCAGGTGTTAGCATGACAAACATTTTACACCTGCATTCTTCCTTTGTTTTTAATAAATTCCCCTCCCATTCACTAAAGTTTCAGGTCTCTACCACTGCCTCTTCAGAGAGTCAAATAAGTGGCTCTTCTAGTATTAGGGCTAGGTAAAACAAATGCAAGAGACTCCTTTTTGTGCCCCATGGGCATTCCATCTCCAGGGAGGCAGGCAGCCACTGAAGCAGAACAAACAAGAAATGGGAATTCTAGGGTAAACTCTGCCTCATTTTGTGAGCCAGGCTCTACTCCCATCTGCACGAGTAAAACCCCTCAGCTCTGCAAAGCTGACATCTGGGAGGTGTTGTGCTGCCTCCAGTCTCAGTGACTGATGGGAGCCCTAGGCACTAAGGATCCCTGAAATCAAACTAGTGGCTTTTATGCTTTTTCACATTTTGTTTTCAGGGGATTTCCTAAAATGGAAACATTATCTTATTAATTCTTCAGCCACAACAATCTTGGAGCAGGTTTTTGGCTTATTAAAAATAATGCAGCATGTCAGGCAGAGCCTAGCTAACATAAGACTAACTATCTAAAAAAATAACTTGTTAAAAAAGAAAACCTGGTTTTCTAGATCCTTCATGTATTTTAGAGTCTCTTAGCATCATGATAATGGTATAATAAGTGGTGTAAAGCTGTGACTTATTAGGGTTTCGGGTTTTTTTTAATTTTCCTTTTGTATCATTGCAAAAGACTGCAGTTGTCAAGAAAAGAAAATTGGACCATAATAAACACACTGTATTTCTGTGAGACTCAGCTTTGCTATGAACCTCCTCTCTCCCCAAAGCCCACCTGAAATTTTTTAATACCTAAGGTAGATTGGACTCCCTTTGCTTCTCCATTCTGGGGAGAAGAAAGGAGCAAGGAGAGGAGACATTTAACCCTGGCTCACTGAGATTTCAGAAGAACTCAAAGAAAAAAGTGTGTGTCTGCCAGTGAGTTGGATTTGTTTTGGATAGCCCACAGGAAGACATCATGAATGACCTGTTTATCAGGCTGATCCCATCACCATTCCTTTCTTCCTGACAGAAAAACTGTGTGAGGCCTGGCAAATGTGTGCGACAGACTGACAGTCCCCTCACAGACAACAGCAGCAGCTGCTTAATGGCAGAGGAAAAGAAACACTCGATAAAAAAATTAGAAGATTAGAGGAAGACTAAACTTGCAATCTCAAAAATGCAAGAAGGTTTAGGTTCACACCACCCCTCTTGTCACTACCATCTTTGTCTTTTGAGTAAGTTCAGTGAAATCCTGTCCCTGGTTCTGACGGGAAAACTTCCACTGATTTTGATGGGGATCAACAGTGTCCCCCTCTGAATGCTCAGACTTTGAATCTGCTGTATTTGCAGCCAGAATGACTGAAAATCGTGGGCCAGAAAATCACTGGGAGCAATACGGTGTAACATCCGCACTCAGAATCTGGCTTTGCCTTTCTTAACTGCCTTTTGTGGCTTCACAAGAATTCTGGCAAAATTTGCCACAAAAATGAAAGGGTGTGAAGAAGCAATTTCGACTCCAAAATCTTCTGCAGCTTTCAGCAAGACATTAGCAAATGGCACCATCTGATTTTTCCTTCCCCTCCCCTTCCACGTGAGAGGCTGCCGTTGCTCTGCGTTCCATGCAGGACAGTGATCAGGGCAATTCACCTTGCTCTCTGCAGCAGTGGGCCAATAGCAGCAGTGGTCCTTGCGATGTTGGGTATATGCCTACACACCTCTATGTTGATGTTGTGGATGTGAACACTTGTCCTTACTTAGAATTAGCTTCCATCCATTGCAATTTGCTGTAGGTGTAAATTCCAAAAAGATGGATGTGACCAGCGGATGATAAAACAGTGATTTAGTGAACTGGGAATGAAATCAGTGTAAGAAAAGGGGGAAGAGGGGAGAAGAGAGTTTCTTCCATGAGAGATATCTTCACAGCAAAACAAGGGACATCTGGCCAAGACATGGTTTTATCAGCAGAGATACCAGCAGAACAGAATAGGCTTTCCCCCAGCTGGAAAATGCAGCATGCATCCTCAGCTCTGGGTGTGCCTCTAACAGCTCACTCTGCAGCCCTGTGGCTACATCTGCCCTTCTATTAATTCCATGCTCAGGACATTAGCCTCACAGAGATGTCCCTGTCTACTGTCACTCACAGTGTAGTCGTGCCCATGGATCTATTCAAGATTTGGCCTTTCATACTGGCTCTTATTCAGTTGTATAATTTCTTCTAACCAAAGACACCTATGCTGCTGGGGGAAGGAAAAGCAAAATGAGTTTTTGCTCTAGAGATGATAGAAAACAGAACAGGATTCCCCACTGAGTCTCAGAGCCTCTGACCAGAAGAGATTGGAGTCATGGTGTGTCTGCACAGTGCCTGGTCCATAGTGTAAGGCAGTCAGTGCCACAAAGATTGACCCCGGTGCCAACTCCTATTCCAACCTGGATAAGGCAGTGTCTGCCAGGCATACTGTATGGGCTGCAGTTTCTATAGTATCTGGGAGTGGGATCTGCACTTCAGTCAGATACAGTTTAAACCCAGGGAAGTGTTCAAGGCTGGAAAATAAAAAAGGGTTTACAAAAACTGTGCATGTCTTGCAGGGCATGCTGTGTTTTTTCCTGAGGCCTTACTAGCCTGCAACCAAGCCATCATCTCTCTTCTTCCCAAACCACCTGGAAAAATGACCACTTGGTTTCACCAGTTTCTTTCTTGGACATTGAAACAAGAGTGGAAGACTTTTGGCAGATCAGGATTGGCCTTTCCTCAGTGGATAGTCATGACATTACACGCAGCAGGTCTGGCACCTTTTTTGTCTATCTTTGCAAGTGCACATGTGTCTGAGAGAGAGATATGTTTGTATGTGTTCAGCAAACAGGTAGCTTTAATTCACCTATTTCCATATAAATCAAGGCATGGGCTGCAACTGCCAGGTGGACACAACAGCTGCAGTGGATATGAATGGCTCACACATCTGCAGGGCACCAGCTGGATGTTGCTAAGATGGATACTGCTTTATTGCCAATGCAGAGACACCCTTGTGTCTCCTCTGGGTGTCCCTGCACAGAAAGCAATGGCTACGTATTAGCCAGCAGGCAAAGATGGAGTAGGAGGTGATGAGTACCTTCACTGGAGATGTGGTTCTGCTTTGGGACCACTGGGGTGGGCAGCAGAGCAGTACGACCCAGCTTCTGGCTGTGCTGCAGCTTTCAAAATCTTTTCATGGTCAAGGCCTTCAGTACCAGTTCAGGACGACTGAGATTATGCAAAGGCTATTGTCATGAAAAGTAGAAATATCTGGACTAGAGTCACCATCTCAAAGGAGATATCACAGAGTGAGCCTAGCAGAGCACAGCATCCTGCCAGAAGATGTGATATGGTTGTTTTACAGCTTGTCGTGGGGTGAAACTAAAACTGGTCTTTTTTCCCGGCTGCGCGGGGGGCCGGCGGCTGTGCGGGGGCCAGCAGCCACAGGGGCGGCGGTGGTCGCAGCGGCGGCAGTGGTGGCGGCAGCAGTGGTGGCGGCAGCAGCGGTGGCGGCAG